>JAKWJA010002500.1:6279095-6537723 GCA_027704765.1 Solanum habrochaites | reverse complement strand
CGGTCTGTTATCAAGCTGAAAATAACTCTGATATTTATTCAATGAATAAATGTTAGTAGACCTCCAAACCGAAACCGTGAAATTTTACTCACGGATGTTATCACGAAATATTAAATTTTCTCTTTCTCCTCGAGATCTCACCATCTCTTTCTCTTGAAATTCTGTATCTTCATTCTTTTAGTGTGTGTTTTCTCAATTAGAACTATGCGAATCTCTAACTCTCACCCTCAGAAATTGGAGCTTCTCCAGTATTTTAATGCACTCTCTAGTACATAATTTTTGTTGACTTTTTCAGCCCTATGAAGTTCATTCCCCCCTTTAACAAAAAGTCTACTCTCAGATGTTTACAATTGCTAGCTTACTGTATTTCTTTTCGAATTTTTCGACTAAAAAATCTCCCAAAAACTTTTTCTCTAACTATCGACTAACCCTCATGCAAAAAAAAAAAGAAAGAGATATCTAAAGATGAGAAATAGGGAAAATTTGGAGGGAAATCAGGTTAGGAGTTGAGACCCATCCTTATTTGAAATTCAAAAAAAAATCTCTTAAGGGATCAGGTTGAAGTTGTCAATAGTGCAAATAATGTACAACTTCTTAATGGGCAAAGGATGAGCAAACAACGAGATTTTGCCACCTCCCCCTGCTCTTCGTACAAGCTCGTAATAGGGTGCAGGAGGAGGAAGGAAACACGTGACAACCTTTGCTTTCCGTCTAGCACCGTGAACTCTCCGTTGGTTTTCGCTGCTTTCCGTCTGATGTCGTCTATGGCTGTGAAAATATCGCTTCTGGGTTATTCTGTTAAGAAATGAAAAGTTGAGACCGGGTTAGGGATACCCAGTTTTGAGGGTGTGGGGGTGTCAATTGTTCGGGATATTTGGTTGGATTTTAGGGGAAACTTACCTAATATGCTTATCATAAATTTATTTTTTTTTAATCATTATAACAATACGATTTTTTTTTCACTTGTCCCTTTTAATTCATTCAATAATCAAGTTTAATATATTTATAAAGAACAATTTCTTATTACTATATACCCAATTTTAATGTGGATAATACATTTATCAAATATTTTAATACACATATAATTGCAATATGACCATTATCAACCAAAACCCCCATAACATATATTTCCAAAAACACTTATAGTTCAAATCTATTGCATACTAATTCACTTTTATACACTTTAACAAAACAAAAATATTTGTTTTTAAATCCACAATATTACTATAAATAGTAAAAAATTTCGCTAAATTTGTAATTCTTTTTTAAAATATATTAATTTATGTAATTTTTCCTTGTTTGTTGCTGGAATTGAAAAACAAATGGGCTAGTTGGGAATTGCTGAAAGAGAAGGGCCCAAAATCTTGTCTTTTAAATGAGTTGAAGTTATTAAGAAAATGACCATACAAATTTTAATTGTAGCCATTTAGAGTTAACTATTTAGTCAGAGTTGGTTTAAGGTCATTATTCGGCTATAAAACTTAAATAAGACGATTAATTAAATTTAATTAATGACGCTTCTTAATTTACGAAATAAAATACTAACTAATTGTACACAAGTGATTCCAATAATATAACCATATTGAAACTAACAATTTGATAAAATACTTACTAAAAGAAAATCTTTTCGGAGGACTTTTTTGACATTTTTACCAATAAATACATTAATAATTATGTAAAAAATTACATAAACCCTATATTTTCGTCAAATTTAAATGGTGACAAAACTTAATTTAAATAAATGCAAGCTTACATGTTTCTTAAATTTTATAAAGCTACTTATTTAATCGTTTGGAAAGAGAAGACGCCGAAATAATTTTATATGGTGGAGGTCCCAAATTTGGGTGTCCCACCATTAAGCAATCCTATGTACGAAATTTTGTTGACTTTCCAAAATCACTTGTATCACATAAAAAAAAACGATGTAGTAAGTATATATTATCGAAAATGAACACAAGAACATAAATTAATAAGTTACCATATTTTAAAAATAACATAAAAAATTTAGTTCATTTTTCAAATTTCATTTGTGGTCCCACATAAATTGAAAGAAAAAAATTAACATACCGTTGGGAGTCTGCGCAGCGCTGACACTTGATGCTAGTTCTATATATATAATTATATATAATATATATATATATAATATATATATACTATATATATAATAGAGTGAAGTGAGGACTACCAGGCAAAAATGTAATTTCACGTCTAACAGAAATCTATGAAGAAGATAATAAAGAATTCTAGAATTATCTTTCTAATATATCACTGAATACTGTCAAGGGCACAATATAATTTCATGCTAACAAAATCTTACCAAAATGATAACAAAACAAATTAAATAGTTTCTAGAACCTTCTCCTACACCTTAACTTATTTCGTAAATTACTTCATTTTCCTTTTTCTTTTGCTTGTGTGAGTTATTGGGATAGTCATTCTGCTTACAAAAAAAACCTCTTTTTCTATACAAAATCATGCATTAATTTATTCATCTTGTATTTTGTCTCTAAATGAAGATATTAAAAATAATTATTGTGATAAAATTAATAATAAAATATTATTGAAGAGTGGGTAACAGAAAAGTTATGTTAAAACAAGTAAATTTACGATAAAAATGAATAAATGATATATTTTGTCTATTAAAGACAACTAAGAATAACATATAATTTCATTCTAAACAAGTTTCTATCAAAATAATATTCTAAAAAACGCTTTCTCTTCATATGAAGTGAATGATGATCAATGTAAGATTACCATGCAGAAAATCTACAAGAATATAACAAGAAATTAATAGTTTTCTAGCAACATCTTGTGGGTTTTTTATTAATTTACCACCTTCATTTTTATTATTTCTTAATTTTTTATGAGTTATTGTGCTTCCTATTTCTTTATGAAAAGTTAATAAATAGTGATTACTCTTTCTCTTACTAATTAATATATCAAGTCATAATTTAGGTGGGGAACCACTCAACAATTAAAATTAAAATTTCTATGTATATTAAATTTTTGTGTATTGAAATGTTTTTTTTTAATTAGTGATCTTTAATATGCTATATAACAACATTAATTCCAAAGTTCTTTCTCTTTTTCAAATGAAATAAGAACTAAGTTAAATAAAGCAAAAGGGAGGGAGTCACATGAAAATGAAATACATATGTGTTATTCTTTGAAATTAGCTTTTCCATATATTATTCTTTTTTTAAAAATTTTTTTTGGCTCCTTCGATGAATTGGTGCTATCCTGTAATTTTAAAGATTTGACATCTTAATAGAAATATATTATTTGAAAATTTAATTTTTCATTTTATTAATCATTTTGAATATATATTTGAAAAGTACATAAAAAAAATGAATCTTAAAAACTCAATGTGCAATTTAAGACATCCTTTAGAAAAAATATAGTTAAATAACAGACATGAAATTTTGGGTTGAATCCTTATTTTTATCAGAAACAAAAAAAAAGTTGCATATATTATTTGAAAATAATGTACAGAACTAAAGTACTATGCATCACAAGTAAAATGACCACTAAAAATCTAATGCTTAATCATATAAGAGATTTCGTTTTACTTTCTAAAACTCCCTGGTATCACATAAAATCAAAGATGGAGTAACATATATTATTCAAAATGACATAAAAGTACTCCACTCCATAAATTAACACTAAAAAAATATTTTTTAGACAACACAACAAAATTTAGTTTCACATTAATGCAATTTCATTTGTGTCACATAAATTGAAAGAAAAACTACCATAACGTGGGCATATTAACAAGCTCTTTCTTCCGGCACATTATATCTCGATTTTATAATTGAATGATGGAAGTGGGAAATGACCCAGGGCAAAAATGTGATTTCCTTTTCATTTCTCACAACAATCTATTAAGAAAAATACATAAATAATACTACCGAAATCCTTTCTATATATAAGTGAATAATGATCAAGGGCAAAATGTAGTTCACACTAACAAAATCTACCAATAATGATAACAAGGAATTAATATTCTAAGAAACATCTAAGTATTTATTTTCCATTAACGATTTTGTTATTACTTCACTTTCTTTTCTTTTTTGTAAGTTATATTGTAATATCTATTTTATTTTACTCTATTTTACTAAAGACTCTATTTAATATTTAATACTATTCATTTGCCTTATAAAAATCCTAACTTTTATAATACAAATTTTTATCATGAATAAGTGTTTCCATCTTCATTTTGGCTCTACCTAATATTTGAAATAAATAAGTGTGGTCAAATTAATAATATATATTAGATTAAAAATTAGAAAAAGATGTTAACAAGTAACTTTACAATAAAAATAATAGGATTCTACTATTTGTATTACAGACGACCCAGAAACAAATGTATTTCTAATAACAAAAAATATCTGACGATCTAAAGTGAATGATGATCAAATTACAAAATTACTTCATCCTAACACTATCAAGATGATAACAGAAAATTAAATACTCTAGAAAATCTTTGTTATTATATTAGGATTACCTTATTTTAGTTATTTCGTTTATTTTTTATGAACCTATTGCGATATCTTTTTATTATTGAAAGTAAGTACATTAATTGTTACAATTATCCAAATAACATAATATCCAGTATATATTAGGTGAATCACTCAAAAATACAATTACAATTTATAGTAATGTATTTTAAATTTTGTGTATTAAATAATTTTTAAATTTTGTTATCTTAACTGGCTAATAAAAATTAAAATTCAGAAGTTATTTTCTTTTTAGATGAAATAAAAAGATAAGTTCATATAAATAATCGATAAGAGAGTCACCATATATTTACAAAATGATACATATGTGTTATTATCCAATGGTTTTCCACATATTTTTTTAAAAATTTTCTTCGGTTTTCCCTTTTTTAATTTGTGCATATATGGAAGCTGTTAAAATTTTGAATATTTTAATTTAAAAATAAATGATTTGAAACTTTAATTTTTTCGCTTTAATTTCTAATTTGGTTACATGTTAAAAAATTACATAGTACCAAGCTAAAAATTATAATGTAACAAAGTCAGATATTTTTAGAAAAACATAGTTAAAATCATAATGAAAAATTGGTTATTCTCTTATTTTTTATTGAACAAAGAAAGATTGCGTATATTGTTTGAAATGACGTAAGAACTAAAACAATAGTAGTACGAATAACAGTAAAATGACAACTAAACCATATGTCAATAATCATATAATACATCTCCCGTTGACTTCCTAAAATCCCTTGTATAATTAATAAAATGAAACACTGTTGGTACTCTATCTTTGAAAATGACACATAAAAGGTACCTAAATTCAATTCAAAATATTTTTTAAACCAAGCACATATAACAATTTAGTTCAATTTTTCAAATTCATTTGTGTCTATAAATTGAAAGAAAAAACTAATATACAATTGGGCCCCCTCCTTGGCGCGGACCCTAATATCGAGTAATTTATTTCTATTTTAATAGAGCGTCATGAGAAGGACGACCAAATGACATTTTGTATTTTAAATCACGCTTAAGGGTAAAATAATAATTGTTAATTAACTATCAAAATAAAATCTAGAGAATCCATCTGGTCTTAAACTTTGCTAGGGCCCATCGATATTATTGTAATTTTGTTTAAATGAAGACTTCTCTATTAACTTGATTAACTCTTATAACAATAATAAATGTGCTTTGACATATCTGATAGAAAGAGCTAATTTTTAAACTACCTATAAAATGTGTATTTGGTCTAGTCAATTTTTGTTCCTAGAAATACTTTAACCAATATTTCGTAACATAATTTTAATATTATGTTGCATACTAATGATCACTAAATTGTATTTTAGATTATTAAAATAGTCTTTGAAAATGACAACGCTATTAGTATTTTAAAATAATTTTAAAGCAAATATCAAAAGTCATGACTAAGATGAACAATGTTTTGACTATCAAAAAATTAATAATTGATAATTTATTCAATCGGAAGATTCTAAAATATCCATTTTCCATTTTTTTTATAGTTCTTTCTATTATATAAACATTATGATAACTATTTAACAGAGGAAATGTAAGGTCCACGTTTACCATTCAAATCCTAATGAATCTTAAATTCCAAATAAATTAACTAAGTGAAGAAAGAAGTTAAAAAAATAAAGAAGAACACAAAAAAGAACATGTCATCAAGAAAAAAACTTTGTTTAGAAATAGAGAGGAAGAAAAAACTAAAAAATACAATAAATTAGAAAAAAAAAACCTGAAAAAATTATATTGGGTATTTTGTGTGTTGTGTTTTGGGGGGTTGGGGATCAGCGTTAGAGCTTTCTTTACGGTCATATATTAAGTAGTATCAAAAAAAGATAATTAATGTAATTTAGAATAATAACTTACGATTAATTGTTATTGTATATCGCAATAAAATTTCTTCCTTATTGTTTTGTTTTTGTGGAGACAAAAATTATTGTTTTGATAAATCCTTTCCTCTAGTTAAACAAACAGGGTTTACTAATTTTTGAGTGGTTACATTAAAAAAAGAGGTTTGCTGGTTTACCAAAGCCTTAATGGGAGAAAATCGATTCATGTAGCCTAAATTTATGCGTTCAGTTTGAATTTACATGTAATTTCTGTTGGTGGCTATACCTTTGCTTGTGACTAGATAATTAGTAAATTAGTGGTTGTTGCATAAGCATTTGAATTGGAAAACCTGTTTTGGTACACATGACCTTTTACTTTGGATATGTTCACTTAACTTATTATTAGTTGGATTGATGATGGTCACAATCCTTCCGGGCCCAATGATTAAGAGTGGATACTTAATGGAGATTGTCAATAAGGTTCTTCCGCCTATCTTCTTCGATGTCTTATATGATGCCTGTATGATAAAATGGACTTAGGGAATATCATGTTGTTGTGGGAAGACTAAGTTAGTTGGGAGAATTTGTCTTAATGTTATATTTAGGGATTATGTGACAACTTTTTTGTGATTGTTTTGTGGGATAAGCTAAGTGCAAGTCAGCACGGTACAACCTATTTCTTTATTGTGATTATTATCATTCGTATCATACATACCTTTATGACTAATAACGAAATTTGATTTTTTAAAATCCGCCTGAGCACAATTGTGGTTTTTTTGGTATTTACACGAGCTTTTGGGGAATTATTTATGGCTAGTAAGTAGTATCAATTTCATGTCCCTCTTTGTTTTACCTTCGTGTCAGATAGCCTCAAAGTAAACTACTCATGTCGGCAACATGGTGAATGTGAAATTTATCGCTGCAAGCTGTACTGTACCTTGGTTTATTCCAGTTGATTTGCGAAGTATAAGGTTACACGGGTTTCTTCTTCTCGTTCATCTAAGTATATGTTTGGTTTGACTTTGTTATTTTCAAGAATTGCAGCTTACAACCTTGTAGCGTCACGTGCATTGAGTCTCTTGCTTTAATGTATGACCTCATAATTGGATAATTAATGATTGAACGTGAAACTAAGTTATTAACATTACATATTTAATATTATAATAGATTGAAATAGAGTTGCCAAGAAACGTAAAGATCATGGAGACCGTATGAAATATTAACAAATCCTTAGAGGATTTAAGTTTAAGTATATTGAGATAGATAATCATATTAGTTGACATGAATTATTGGAATTACATTATAGTTTTTTATGTAAATGGAGGAATACGATTTTAACGGCGCAACAGCATGATTGTTTCTATACTCTTAATTTTACAAATTAGATATATTGGTTGATGGAAGTGTTCGGATGGCATCGAAGAAATGAAAGCAAATTGAGAAGTAGTTTTTTTTGACTTCTTTCTTCCATGGAATAGGGTTACGTTTTTATGCTATTTGATAGTAAACCTTAATATGATTGTATGCATTGACTGATATTGTAAGTTCTCTATGTAATTGATGTGTGATTGTGGACTTGGTGGGTGTGGTTTGGATTGGTCGTAAATTTTTGAGACCGTTGAACCCTCTTTTTATCCAAAGTGAATGCCTTTAAGAAAGAAAAAGGCGTTTGATGAATAATATACAAGGAATTTGAAAGGGGATAATAACGGAGAAATTACACGGTAGCCTTGGATCGGGGTCACGTTCCGACAAATTATGCTTTGGATTGGAGTGTTCACTTTCCGATACAAGTAAATGGATCGGGGGGGTGTCACTTCGACCAAATTCCGACAACCGGTATTCTTTAATCGGAGTGGTCCCCACGTTTTGAAAAAAAAGATATTCTTGGCTCGGAATTCACAGTTTTGACATGGTATCATTGGATCGAAGTGTCACGTTCCACAAAAATAACAGTAAAGGCAAAGGATATTGAATGAATTTACATGTAACTCATCTCAAAAAACCCACCTCCCAACGAACGTGGTGTGGAGGGAATGAGCCTCGTGTGTGCTTGATATTGTGATTGATTACGTACTTGCTCTTTTTTGTTTGCTTCATTTGGTCCAATTGTTCATGTTGTTTTTTTGCTTCTCACCGATTAAGTACTCTAGTTTATTTTATACTATCTTCTTGTATATATTAAGTTACTTACTATTTTGGGGTTGGCCTCCATGATACTTTACTCCGCAATGTTGCATCGTACTGATCCCTACTTGTAATTTTTTCGTTGTTATTTCCTTATATGGAGTGCAGCTATGTACCGACGAATTTGAATCGCCCTCGCTCTATAAAGTCTCGGTATAGATCAGATTCAAGTGACTATTCATTTCGTCTTGGGTTTTGTTCTCTCAGACTAGTAATTTGTGATAGTAGATGTCCTTTTTGTGATTATTTTCACTCGGTTTTGGGAAAAGAATATTTAATTAAGATTTTTTAACTTTCACCGGCGTTATTTGTATTTTGTAGTTAGGGTTTCAATAAAATTTGTTTGGTTAGCTCACTTAGGGGGGGTATATAGTGTGGGGTGCCCTCAAGACTCGTTTTTGGTCCTTTGGGGGGGACAAACTTGGTTATCAAAGTGTTAGTTCGCTTATTCTCATCACCCAAGGACAAGCTAGTATATGGCTTTGTGGTATCGATCGTTTTGGTTTGGATTTGAAGTTTATTCATGGTTTGTTCTTATACTGAGTATTTGTTTGTATATATTCTAAACCGTTAAATATATCCATTACGAAGTCTTATCATTATTGGTTTATGTATCGGTTTTCATCGTTATCGGGTGATTATCTATTTCAAGACCGTTAACGATTTGACACAATAAAAAAATTGAAAATTAAGTTAGAAACAAAGGTGACGAACCAAATAAACCATGCACTTAAATATCCACCAATTTACAATCTTGGTCAAAAGCGAATACTTTTACCAACTTGTTGAATAAACCGATGTTTGAGACAAATAAAACATAAAAAGGTAGGAAAGTACACTCTAATCCTCGGCACTTTATTACAAAAGGTATAAATATGATTATTTTTAATTTACTATCGGATTTCGGTTTAACCCGTTAAGAACATCTCAAACAAACCGTTAAGAATGATCTACCCGATAAGAAAAAAATCAAAACGGTATCATAAACCACTAACCATATAACCCAATACAATAAACCAATCTTTTTTATCGTTTTTTCAAGCTATCGGTTTCTTATTTTTTGAACATGCCCCATCTCGTAGAGTCTTGTAGAACGGTACGGGGACTCCTTTTACTTTTCTCAGGGGCTATAGGACTTTATGTAAAATCATTTCTTATTCTTTCTTATCGTTCGTGCTACTAACGTGAATCCACGTGGTCTCTAGTTGATACAAATTTGGTATCTGAACTTCTTCACCTATTCACACTTGGTTAATACTATATTATTAGGAAGTTGGGAAAGTGGACAAAAGAAAAAAAAGACGTATCGTTGAACATAGGTATATTTCTCGATTGCATAATAGGTAGTAGTCTTATGTTGAGTGTCACTTAAGAAAGCCGCCTACTATGAACCTTTCATAGAGTGAGTAGATCTCAAAATGGGTCATCGATACTTACGGGTAAGTTCGGAAGTGTGTTTATTTTTATTATTTATTGGTCTAATAGTAAAGCAATTTGTTTGGCCCTAGAGATAGAAACAATTCGATAATTGTTTTGTCAATAATTTCAATGGGTAGATGTCACGACGCCCCAAATTTTGCAATTCGTGATTGCAACCTATGTTCCCAACCAATAGGTAATAACCCAACTATTAACACCACTAAACCAACAAATGAGTAAAAAGAGACCAACACTTTAGCAAGAATCTCACATTGAGTTCCTTAAGTACGCATGCGGAAGATAAAATATATCACCCAAAGAATTGGTGTCTTAAGTACCCGAGACTTTCTAAAATTCGATGCAGTCTGAAACTAAATGACAAATCCTACATACAGGGATATCCTGTTGAAATACAATAACTGAATAAATAAAGATGAGGAGGTGTGGGCCACGGAACACGCCCAGCCAAGAAGCATCTCACAACAACCTCCAAGCTCGGACTCAATTGCTCCACAGATGTGCTTCTACTCTCGGACTCGAATCTGCACCACAAGATTGCACCAGCGTAGTATGAGTAGAAACCACGTGTACCCGTATGTCTCTGACCGACACGAAGAAGTAGTGACGGGAGTAGTTATACCAAAAAATAAATTCATAAATATATAAGTGTATATTATATATATATATATATATATATAGATATATCTATATATATATATATTAACACTCACTATTTTAGTTTCATCAATAAAGGTAATCAACACATCAGTATTTTTCCAACCACCAACAAAACAAATAATCATCAAAATAAAATGATGTGAGAAATGCAATGCAATATACCACCATTATGAATTGTCTAAGATACCCCGTACACACTCCCGTATATACATGATCTCCTCGGATATACCTGGAGAGTTTCATGACCCATGGGTGACTTCGCGAGGGTCAATCCCGACCACGCCCGGACATCTCCACGTGTCTGTGCGGGTGACGATCTCAACGCACTAATCATTATCAAACAATTTCGCCACGGCACGTTTTCTCCACATTGCCCCAATTAAAATGTTTAACATCTCAACCAGCCCAGCACACTGACGATCTTCACGTGCCAACTTATCCCCGTCTATGTCTACGCATTGCCCAATGATTATTTCATCGAGTGGATGATGTTCTCTCAAATCAATCAATATGACATCATACATAACCACCTCAATTATCACCACTATAACGGGTTAAATAAATAAAAACCACCATCACACCAATGAAATTCAAGACACTACATATATCTCTACTCCCATATGCTTTGGCATTCTCATTTTCACTCCACATTCTATAATAGTAACTTTCCTTTTTAACACCGGTACTGCGTACCAATGCCCTTCCCACCATTGATACGAAGAACCCACCATCTTTCCCCCCTTCCCCTTTGTCTAGTTTCATTTTTTAATCTTTAATTCGGAAAACGTCCTTTCACAAGTCTAAAACTCCTGAAATACCTCTATGCCGAACTTGTGGTCCAACGACTCTTTTAAGATTTTTTCCCTTTCCATTTTCGCAAGGTTTTGCAGACGTTCCCAATCTACCAATTTTGCAATATCGTAAGTACAATTTTTTGTATACTTTCAATTATTAGATCTATCAAGACAGACGAAAAACACTCATTTTCACCAACTCCAATCTTGATACTATTGGTATGCCAAATTTTTCGTACTTGCTAAATTTAAGCCAAGAACTCACTCTAACTCTTCAAATGGACTAAATTCCAATGTTAGATCCAGATAATAACACCTATAATTTAATTATCAATCCCAATATATATATTAAAAACTAGCATTTTAATATACAAATAAACACGAACCACTTTCCACCCATTGGCGAAGTGGAACGCCCCTCCCCCAGTTTCACGTTTTTTTTTGCAGAAACCCATTTGTAAAAACCAGTGCCAATTTTCTAAAATATTTATTCAATTCCAAAAAACTTGGCAATCATTGACAATGATTGGCTCATCTTATTCCTACCATTCTGAAACTAACAATATAATATAAGAAATTCTTTTGACAAAATCACAGAAACATTAACTGGCCGCATTCAACTATCGCACCTTTCGATCGATTTTAATGAGATATATATCTATTTTTATTTTTTTTGAAGACTAACCCCCATTGCGTACATTCAATATAATTTAGTCATCCATCAACCCCACTTACCCCTTATTTCTTATCACCTCAGTATCAATTAGCCATAAAATAATAACATAAATCCAAGCACTTCACAATATATTACTATATATCGAATTGAAAGAACGAATATCTCATATCTTTAACCTGAACACTGGCTATGATTTTTTTCTCCCCTCTCGCTGGGTCGCCTTTGGTAAAGGTTTTCTCCTGCCCACCCGGACTTTTCGTTTCCTTTCTCTAATAGAATTATAAACCTTGAAACTCCACCTACCTATTTATCTATTTATTTATTTAATAACTGTGTTCTCAATTTGGTGTATTCATAGTATTCTATAGTTTTTTAAAATACCTCTTTTAAATGTTCAAAAGTGATCAAACTAGTCCTAGTTTTTCAAACGACCGAGCGGGTCGTTACAGTAAAATAATGTGCTATTTGGGTACGATCTTCTTGAAAGTATGATGTGTTCTAGTGATGTATTAATGAATCCTTTTTCACGGTACGGTACTAGCTTAGTACAAACGAATACCCCGATTGTCACGTTGGATACTACTACTTAGAAGTAATTAGTTGTCTGAGATGTTAATAATGAGAATTCGGTGTTGCCTTTCACATTATACACTCAAAAGCTAATCATTATTTACTAACGTGCGCTTTGGATTGGACAGTTATTTAAGAACGTTTTTTTTCACTTGTGGATCTTTGGTACGTATTAATGTAAATAGAGGTAGTGAAGTCTATCTTGAGGTGATTTTTAGAACAAGTTATTTATCTTAAGCTCCCAAAATGAGTAGATTGAATACCTCGCATGACAAACTTTCTTGATAAAGAAAGCCCTAAAATTATTTGGGTAGAATGTATTGAAGATTTTTAGTTATCAGGGAGTGTACAACCTTTCGTTTCGGATCCCCTTAATCTGATTGATATAACAGATCTTAGGTGTCTATTGATGAAAAGTTAAATTCGTAGTGATGAAATGGCCTACTGGCATTATCGTAATACAAGTCTTGATGAAGTGTAAATCGTGAAATTCAACTATCGATTCAAATTGTTTGGTTAATAAGTTTGGTATGGTCATAACGACTTTGAGTATCTACGGTTGTGATTTTCCTACTATTTTAGTGAGCAAATGTGGTTTGTGATGGAAAGTTTAGGAGATGTTCAGCAACCACTCAACATAGAATTTAAGGACTATGTCGTAATTTAAAATAATATACGAATTTGTGGGGGGTACTTTTCAAAAATAGGTGCGGCATATAAAATTTTTTCCGGCTTATTGCAAAGGCTAAAAGGGTATCTTCCTAAGGATTGAGAATTGGTTCAAGAAGACGCCTAATTCACATTGGTTTTTCTTTGTCATGATAAGAGTGTCAGTGTATATCATATGGTTAAAACTATTGAAAAGCCTTAGCAAAACGTGTACTACGTTCACTCGAGTGTATGCAATAAGTTCTTTTGTGGTTTTGATTTCAGTAATGCGTACTATCCAAATTTTAGCGAAAGGATATAGTGATTTATGACGTGAGATCAATAGCGCCTTCCTCTAGATAGTCTTTTTCACACCTTCCTTTCGATCTCGTTCGTAAGGTCCGGAATTATTGATCGAATTTAGTCATTTGGAGAAGGAACTTTGCCCTCGTTTCCGTTAGCAATTTGGTTCCTTTTTATTGTTACCGCATCTAAGGAAGAGTTTCCTCCTCCCCTCACAGTTTGGCATATTACGAGTGTGACTTAAACCTCATGAATTTTGGTACAAAGGTTGAGATCAGTTAGCGATTTTAATATATCTAGAATTTTGCATCATCGGTGAGTTTTTGCGAAGTGAAGGAAATAAGACCTCTTTGTATAAATCATTGGTTAATAGTTTACGTTGAAGTGATTTTGCATAAGATAACAAATAGGATTTAAGCATGGGAACATGTTTTGGTACAAGACTTATTGGTGGTCTATCATCGGCGTTTATAGAGATTAGGTTTTGGTTCGGGTGACAATAATGAGGGAATGAAAAATAAAATTTTACGTGGGTTAATCGTCAAATTATGAGAGAGAACTTCAAGAATGATGTAGCAGGTGAGATATAATGCTACGATGTTCTTAAAATTAGAGCTGGATTTAATACTACTCTATTGATGGGACTACATAGAATGTTATGATACCTTAATTAGGACATTTATGGTGAATATAGTTATGAACTTATAGTATACCTAATAATTGAGTGACCAGATTTCTGTAAGTGTTGCATGAGGTAAGTGTGGTTGATATATAGCTAAGCTGGTATGTAAAATAGTGTGAAGTACTTTGAAGTGTGACTTTATAGTACTATCTTGGATAAGAGTACTATCAAATTTGGAGTTATTAGCTGGCTTATACTCGTATAATGTCAAGAACTTCCCTAAACATAAAGAGAGATAGCCATAGTTTTTAACATATATTTGATGAGAAATACTTTATACACGTGACAGTTTGATATTTACTGTAAATTGGAACATTGTAGTTATGGTGTTCGTTAGTATTAATAGTGTTGACTTCAATTGAGTATTGTGATAATTATGTGGGGTTCTGATAAATCGAATGTATGTATGATGTAATAAAGACTAGACTAGTTGATTGTTGGTGGGTAAAAATCAAGGAGATAACGTCAGATGAATGAACATGTTTAATATAAGCACTATGTAAGGAGTATTTACAGTTATTTTACGTTAGTTATGTACACTCTTATGTGACTAACTATTTCATTATAGACTTAAGATTTATCGCATCATCGGTATTTTTTTTGTCTATGTGTGATTGAATGTGAGGACTATTTGGTCTACTTTTGTTATTCTTAAGGTTTTTTTTTCTATAATAGCTATTAATCTAACATTTCGACAGTGTTGTTAGAGTTTTTGTATGTTTGAGTGTATTAGTCGATGATGGTTACTTGATCATTTTTATATTTGGATCAGATGAGTTCGATTCTCCTTGATGAGGACATGATTTCTAAAGATTAAAACTTTATAACTTAAGCTTGTGAAAAATTTATGTTGTGAGAAGGAAATATTGATAAGGTCTATGATGGTGTGTGCATCTGAAAAGTGTTATATTGTTTCAAGTTCCCTACTGAACATTATGGCTCGTATTGTTTTGAGAATTTATCATGGTTATGTGAAATATTCGACTATCCTAATGGTTGTTCCAAGGTCCTTGAAATATTGCATGTGTTTGTACGATTATAGCTTTGATGGCTATGTGAATACATTTGTTGTTAGTACTGATCGGTATCTTGGGTGAGTATTTTTTAACTCGGAAAGGTTAGCCGCTCCATATTTCCTTACGTTCAACGCCGCTCTCCCGTGGTTCTCCTCTCTCCTCTCTTTTTTTTTTTTTATCAGATTATTATCACCCTCATTATTATATAACAATTTTTTTTTTTAAAAACTATTAAATAATGTGATCCACTACTAATATTTAGTGGTTTCTTCTCTATTAGACTAACTAATTAAATTTAAAACTGGCCCACTATTCTAATAATATTTAGCATAGTCCAAAATACCCATTTAGAATCTATCGAAAAGGTATTTATATAAATACAATACTTTAGCACTCGCAATGACCCAAAATGGTCGCTACAAAATAGATACCATACCTGCATCGTATACATAAACAACTTATAACCTTATTAGTCCATCATTCTTAATCATTATGTCCATCCATTTTCATTAATGTGATTCCTTCCCACTTCCAACACAATAACCCATGAGTCGTTTCTGGCCTTAAACAAATTATCCTTCTCTTCTAATTAGTATAATACTATAGGATTTTTCTCTCAGTTTCTTTCAACAATTGAAACAAACAACGAGGACATATAATATGACTTTTACTCCCTATTAACCAATATATATAATAATGATCGGTATCTTGGATGAGTATTTTTAAAATCGGAAGTAGCCGCTCCAATTTCCTTTTTTCGTTCAAAACGCCGCTCTCCCCTTTTTCTCCATCTTCTCTCTTTTTTCCTTTAAACAGCTTATTATCACCATAATTATTAGATAATCATTTTTAAAAAAAATAAATAAAAAGTCATTCACCCACTACTAATTTAGTTCTAATCTTCCTCTAATTGCTAACGAAATTAATATTTTAAACTGGCCCCTAATTCATAAATTAGCTACCAATAGTCCAAATGCCATTTTAGAATAGATCGAAAGTAATTTTATAAAATACAGACTTTAGCACGCGAAACGACCAAAGATCGTTACCATAGCCAATTAACTGGAATAAATTTTGAAATCTAAAAATATATGGGAATCAAAAATTAACTTGTCATAGGAATTATATATGCCTATACTTCGGAAACTTCTGATAATAGATAAACCCGGAGTTGACCTTCATATATAGTGAGTTGCACTTTTTAGTCTTGTTTCTATTTTTAACAATCGTGAATTATGATAAATTGTGTCATATCTCCGAGAGTAAGAAGCATATTGAAGAAAATTTTAGATCTGAATGCTTTACAATTTATAAATAAAATATTTTCTCAATTAATTCAAAACTTGAATTCAGAATTAGTTACTTTTTACCTATTTATATTAAAATTTTGAATTATTATCCATTAGATATTGATAAAAAAACAGTAAAAACATCATTGTGAAAAACGTTAGCGTTTTCATTTTAGATTTTGGTTAAACAAAAATAGTTTTAAAAAAAAAAACTTAACTAAATATGTACTCACTCCCTTTTGCTTTATGTATGTTTATTATTTGACTAAAAATGATCTTTTTTCAAAAGAAATCTTTAAATTCGTGGTCTAAACAAACCATAGATATTCATTGACTATAAATTTCTTACTAAGAATAATGTTATCTAAAGTCAAATTTTATTAGATATATTAAAATAACATCATTCTTTGAAATTTACCTACAGAGAAAAATATGTCACACTTAAATTACTTTAAAATGATAATTTGCATAATTTTAAGAGTTAATTACATTATATTACTCTTTTTCAAATACACCGAAACAAAATTTTTTAGAATTAAAAAAATTAGATTTACTCAGTAGACTGATGGCGATATATCGCTCATCATCCAATATTCAGTGAAATTGTCAGTACACCGGTAGCCTCACGAATTAGTCGAGAATAAAGATCTATATTGGGAACAAGGGAATATGGAGGTACTCGAGAGGATAGATCGCTATCCAAGAGATGATAGAGATGTATTCCAAAGGGATAAGACTGGTTTGGAGAGAGGATATGTAGTTACTTGAATAGGAGATGTCATGATATCTGACATAGGAGAGAGATGTATCTGTAGGGATTTTTATAATTTTTTTAAAATTCTAGAAATTTTTAGAAATTATAATAAAATAATATGTGAATTTAGATAAAAAAAATTAGAAATTGAAATTATATATAAATATATATATACACATTAGTAGTTTTATAGATATTTTTCTTAGATTTCATAGTTAAAAAATTAAAACTTTTGTGTTATGAAATAGCCAAAATCACTAAATAATACAAATTAAAATATTACTCCATGTGTTTCAAGTTATGTGACTTATTTTCAATTTTAGTCTGTTAGAAAATAAATGACACGTTTCAATATTAAATAACAATTTAACTATGAAATGTCTATTTTACCATTAACGAAATGACTTACAGCTATACAATTTTTTATCATTCATTTTGGACCACAAATTTTAAAAATCTTTATTTTTAAAAAATTTCGTACAAATCAAACCTACTTCACAATAAAATGGGAATGGGACTAAGGGATTGATATATATAATAAATTGGTTGAAGGTGAAAATTTCATCTACAAGTAAAAAAAGAAATTCGCGAATGAAGTAGGAAAGGGTGTGGTAGATGATGAAATTAACTTTTCAATATCGAATGTAAATATTACTACATTAAAAAATGAATTTAATAAATTTTTGGAGTTTGATAACCGCCAAAAACAATATTAAATTGTGGGTATTTTCTAACCTCCTTAACAAAATCACCATAAATTTTTTATAATGTCGGATCAAAATAAAACGTAACCTCCTTAATAAAATCACCATCCTGACCACTTATGTACAAAATGCAACGGAGAAGATAACTTCGTACCAAAAGTGGAGCTAGAGTGAAGATACGTGTAAAATAATAAAGACTGTAAAATGTGTCGGCCATAAACAAAGTAAAGGCCATTATTATGTAAAGTTTTTTGTTGTTTTGCGTCAGCCGAAAGATATAAGGCCAAGTGTAAAGTATGTTGTCGGCCATAAATAAAGTAAAGACCATTATTATGTAAAGTTTTTTGTTGTTTTTTTATAATATCAGATCAAAATAAAACGTCACAAAATGAATTATAAATGAAACTTCTAAATACTCACACAAGTTAACCACCGCAAATAAATCATTTTTTTGTAGTACCAATTATTATCTAAGAGAATAATATCTAAGATAAAATATATTTATTAATAATGTGTGGATAAAACTAAGTAAAGATAAAATATAGAGAAAGCATGTGGTCAATGATCAACACATATACTAGTGGGATGCGATACTAATAGAGGAGGGGCATGGGGGGGGGGGGGGTACCAGGTTGTCATGTGATCCAGTATTTGACTCCCTCATAGTGAAATGTGCCAAGCATGAATACACACATGCTAGAGGAAATAGGGTCTAAAATTACAAGTCCGGTAGAATCATATTAACACCTAAAATAGTCTTAACATGACACTCTACATATGCTAATTTTGTGAACTATGTGGTGTTCTACGTGTATTATGTCTCGACGACATGTGTTTCTACTTATTCAATTTTATAAAATTATAAGTGTCTACTTGTACACACTTAAAGTTAAATGACATAGTTGTCCGCTGAAATCAAGTTAAGAGTCATTTACATTAAATATGCACATGATATGAAGGAAGAGGAACCCATAACAACTCAATTGGAAACACGAAAGTATGTTAAGATGATTCTTAGATACGAAAAAAGCTGACACAAAATAATCAAAAGAAAATTCTGTGCAAATAACATTGTGATGCAAAAGGAGGTAAAAAACTCAAATTCTCAAACCGAGAAAGCTTCTAAGAAGATACACATATTCCTCACATGAAATCATCTTTGCATCATATGCTCATAAAACAAGCACTTGACCATGTATAGAACAAGATGCAGTAAAATAAAGAAACTTTTTCCCTCATCAATTAAACTAATGTGAGCTTGAATATGTGGAATGTGCTTAACCTTCCCCTTGAATTGAGAAAGAGATTGGCTAATATGAAAACCCAAGAAGGGAGAGTTTTGAGTGCATATAAAGAAAAGAAGCTTATTTCTCGAAAAATATGATAACAATAATAACGATGAAGAAACAACATAGAAAAAGTTTTAAAGGTATTTTAGAGCTATGAAACTTGTTTCTCATAAAATGACTCGGATAAAGAAAGAGAGTTGCGAAAAAAAATCTTCCACAACCTAAATAGTCCTGTTTAGACTGAATGTCTGTCTGCGGGTTGTGCTAAGGTCAACCAAGACATCCAATAATCTATGAATCGATCTACGAAACTGACTGAAATTCATTGATATGAATATATTTGGCACCGAACTTTCAAATGATACAATCTTCTGAATGCAACCTCTCAACCTCTCAGAAAAGTATAAAGTCTAAACTGGTAGAAAGTGAGAAGACCTGGTCAACCTACAAAAAATGACCCAAATATCATCAAATATACTAAAAGTTTATGGCAATCCTACCATGAAATCCATATCTATCCACTACCACCTTCACTCGAGAATGGATATCCTTAGAATCAAATGACCTAACCTCAAGAGCTCATACTTCACCTACTGATAATTCAAGTACATCGACATAAACTTTTCAATATCTCACTTAATCCAACACCACCATTAGATTACTCCTTCTTCTCTTTCTCTTTCTCCTTCTCCTCCCCCTTAACCTTCTTTTTCTCCTGCACCCCTCCTCCTTCTTCTTATTCATCTTCTCCTTCCGCTTTTGCTTCTCTTTCTCCTACTACTTTTGCTCGTTCCCTCTTCCTCCTCCTCCTTCTTCTTCTGCTACTCCTTTTCCTTCTTTTTCTTCTTTTTCACCTCTTCCTACTCTTTATTCTTTGTCCCTGCCACCTACTCCACCTGTAACCATGGAAAATCATGTTGACAAACATTACAAATAATGAAGAAAATAGAACAAACTCATCACACCAGTCGACTAAGTACACATGTTATTCTAGTTATACTATTGTTTTAATTTTTTATGCATTGCCTAGGCCTATCAAAACCCATGGATTTCATTTATATGTAATTATGTCCATAAAACTTTGTGGTGAGATACCACCATTTGGAGAAAATGTATCGTCTTATATCTTGTTTACCTATTTTTAGTGACAATTAGCACTCTTTGTATGTGTTCCTAAAGTATTTAGTGACATTGGTCCTAATGACACTTAATTAATGTTGGTAAAGACTTTAGCATTCTTAATTGTCTATATTTATTGCCGCTAAAAGTTATTTTTGTTGTAGTATGATCAAGCTCAACTAAGTTGGAGGAGTATTAGATCAGCATCCTTTGCTGGTGTGGCGACTCTCTGCACGAGCAAAGCAGAGCTACCAAAGGTATCCAAGCTACGCATGAGCAACTGCAGAAGGAGATCTCACATTTTTATAAGTCCTCAACCTGTCGTTTAAGATTCATTTAGAGTTCTGTGGACACAAACAAATATGCTTCCTAATCAGAAATCACACTTTAGCATCCACATAATCAACAAAAAAAATTATGTAGTTGTCTATAGAAAATGTTGATCAAAGCCAACAAAACAACTAAAACCACTTATAACAAGCAAACAACTAAGCTTCCCGAAATCAAACAAACAATCACGAGATATAAAAAAGAGGTCCTACTAGACCAAACTAAAACTTTGAGAGCTAATGACGCTAATAAAAATCTCATACTGGTTTATTTAAGAAATGTCGATCGCAACTCACCCTTTCCCTTGCCCAAAATTCCCCATGGGAAACAGCAACAAACTCTCCCTAAACCTCAAGTAGAGAGCCACTCACCTCAATAGACATAAATAACCTTATATCGCAACCTAGAAGGGAAATAGCAGACACAATAAAATCAAACAATGGACCGTGGGGTCCATACAGGGGTATGGAGGTTGAGGGTTGGTAGATAGCTGTACATCCACGATTGAAATAACCTAAATCTTAAAAGTTTAGAAAAACACAGTACCCCAAACGTTTAAAAACGAGGTACGGATATTTGTATGTAATCAGATTGGCTTAACCAAGTAGTCTCCCTCGAACAACCATAGACCCCTCCTAGAAAAATCAAGACTCATCAGCGAACTAATTTCACTTAAGCATGTGAGCATATTTAATCATATTGTCCCCACATAGATACCTAAAAGATAAGGTCAATAAACCAAAGGGTTGAAGGTATGTCTAACTCTTAATAAGCCACCTTCATAACAAATTGCAAAAATCTCAAAAGTTTGATGAAACTAGCGTGGAGCTCGCCCTTTCAATCAAACCTCATCATGCCTATCATGGTCGACACCAACATAAACACTTGATATCTTAACTAACTCTAAGGCGCTCACTCTCCAATCAACATAACTCTTATGTCTACTCTAAGCAGTACGAGCCTCTCCCGAATCACCCAAACTTTATCCATAAGTCAGTGACCTAAGGGCCTAATTTGAAAAGCATTAAGCTATCACATGAAAGACTGACCTCCAATTATATAACTTCTGAAATAGAGTCATTTGAATACTCAATTAACATTAGCTATTATTATGTGCAAACTCTACCAAAGCAAAAACTAGTCCCACATACCTCGATAATAAATTACACAAGCCCAAACCTTATCTTCCACACCCTAAGTAGTCCTTTTTGGACTGTCTTCCTGTCTACGAATGAAATGTTGTGCTAAGATCAACCCAGTACCAATTCTTTCTGAGATAACCTCCATACATATGATATAAATTAAGTGCCATGATCTGTAATGATAGACACTGGCACCCCTTGAAAATTTATACAATCTCATTAATGCAACATCTAAATCTATTAGAAAAGTATAAATTCTAAGGTGGTAGAAAGTGAGAAGACTTGGTAAACCTATCAATGATGACCCCAATAAAATCAAATGTACGGATAGTTTATGGCAACTCTACCATGAAATCAGTATCTATCCACTCCAACTTTTACTCGAGAATGGGTAGCCTTTGAGTCAAATGACTTAACCTCAAGTGCTTATACTTCACCTACTGATAATTCAAGTGCTTATACATAAACTTTGTAATATCTCACTTATTCCAACATCATCATTAGACTACTATTTCTACTTCTTCTCTTTCTCCTTCTCCTTCCCCTTTCCCTTCTCTTTCTCCTCCAAATTCTTCTAATTCATCTTCTCCTTCTCCTTTGGCTCCTTCTGGTTCTTATCCTTATGCTTTTGCTTCTCTTTCTCGTTCTACTTTTTCTACTTCTCCTCCTCCTTCTTTTTCTGCTACTTCTTTTCCTCTTACTTCTTTCTCCTCCTCCGCCTCCTCCTTCTTTGTCCCTACACCTACTACACATGCAACAATAGAAAATTACAATGAATAAAAAATACTAAATATGAAGAAAATAAAACAATTCATTACACCAACCAACTAAGTACACATTTTTACTTATGCTACTCTTGTTTTATTTTATTATGCGTTGCCTAGGCCTATCGAACCCCATGAATTCCATTTATCTAAGGTTATGTATATAAAAAGTTATGGTGCATTTGGAGAAAATCTATTTTCTTCTATCTTCGTTACCTATTCTTTACAACTTCACATTGTCTTACATTTTGAAGTATTTGTATTTAGTTTGATGCTATTGAACTACTAGTAACACTAAATTTTGGGTCTTTTTTTTTACCTTCACACTTCTATTATATCTATGAAAGCTTTGAGTTTATAGACTTTATTTTTCTAATTTTATTATTTCTGTTTAATCCTTTGATATTAATTTTGGTTGATGATTGGCTTACCTACTAATGGGATAGTGCAAGTGCCATCATGTCTTAGATTTTGAGTCATCACAGTTCTTATTTGTGAAAAATGAATCATTCTTCTTTAGTAATTCTCATCCCATATATAAAAGTTACTTCAATCGGTATATTATTGTCAATCTTTTAAAAAAATAATATTATAATTAATTAGAAGTGCTCATATATTTTCCTACACCATTCTTGACGTGAACTTCACATAAACTTTTTTTATCTATCAAAATTTTGAAATATGAGGCAATTTTTTTCGAAGGATATGCCACGTCTTTTGTAATAAAGCATATTATCTACAAACATTTTCTACCAATTATTCCCATGTAAAATGTTAATTATTGTGTTTTCTAACTCCAAAAAAATCATGGAATATTACCTGTCAATTTCAATTTGAAAATTAACAATTTTCATCCTTTTAATGAAAAAATAATAATAATTTCCTTAAAATCAGATTACAGTAATCAAATTATTTAAATTTTGGAACCTAAACTATGAAAGTTCAAGATTTGACTATATTGACGATTCATGTTTGTCCACTATAAAAGTCACACATCTCTTCAAGTTTTATATATTCTACTCCAAAAGAAAATATTTTTTTTGTTTGAGTATCAAATATGACTACAAGAAGGTTGAGAGATATTACGAACGACAATGAAAATGTGAGAAATTCCATCTTAGATAGAAGGAAAACAAGTTTGTTCAAGAAAGCAGAAGAGCTTTCTATTTTCTTTGACGTAGAAGTCGCCATTATTATTTTTAGGCCAGGAAAAATCCAACCCACTACTTGGAAATTAGCAAATTCGAGAAAATGAATGAGTCGAAGGAAATGGAAATCCTCTTCAACCAACTAGTGGAGGGAAAACGTATGATTGAGCCTTGAATGTAGAGAAAGAAAGGTTGTTAGGGTGGTTTGCTGCAAAACGCTTAACTATAATGAAAGAAAGAAAGAACTTAACCAGGTCTGAAATCCCCCATACAACAAAGAAAACATTACCTTATCAGCAAGTCCAATGGAAGATTCATTCAATGACCCGTGGTTTATTCAGACTACAGCTAAATTAGGGAATGGGAGCGGTATAGAGTCTGCACTAAAAGAAGGCAATGGCATCAATGTTGAAGATGATGGACATTCCTAGGACCTCAATTGAGAATGTAATAATTATAATGTTCTACCATTGTTTCTTTGTGTTCTTTTGTCATAGTGCGTGTCTTAATTTGTTGAATTTTTCTTTCCATTTCATGTTACTATACTTTTTATTTCAATCATTTATGAATGTTATTTTATTTTGTTGGAAAAATGAACTAACACTGTTCGGTTAAAAAGTTATTTTTACCAAAATTTTGGTCCAAGTTGAATCTATTTTTAGTCGTACATATTTTATTTCTCTTACATTTAGAAACCTATGTTTTATTTGATAAAAAAGATATTTTATGTATATAGAATATAATCGTTGCATACCTGATGAATAATCGAGATATGATTAGTATATCTTAATTTACTATTTATAAGTATTTATCATCCCATAATTATTCTAGATTTTCCCTATTTTTCTTAGCTTTTGGGATAAATAAACAAATTTGATTTCAGATTTTTTTGTGGGAAAGGAATGGTGATTGGAAAAAAATAAGGGTTGACAATAACGTGATATGAAGGCCCAGGGATTCCTATGGAGGATTTCTTCAATTTTGAGTGATATTTTATGTTTAAAGTCAATTGGTATAGTGAAGAAAAGACTTAGTGCATTATTTGAGGATCGACTCAAAGGATATTTTTAGGCTTATGATATTTTATGGTTATACCTGTCAATCTGTTTATGATGCAACCAACATGTGTGTAACTATTGTAATTAACAGGGGGGAATGCTCGCTACAAAAAAAAACATGCTCAATTCATGGGGGTTTATTTTGGCAATATAGGGATTTCACTAATTAAAACGTGGCGATTTCTAAAACCACGGCAATTACCATTGTCACGATCATATTTGCAGCAATTTTATAAACCTTCACGACGCTCCCCGCGAAATGACTTTTAAATATGTGAGGTTTTTTAGTATAAGTTTGTGACCTCTTAAACCTTCACAATATATTTTCAATATTTTTATATTTGTGGATTGTTCCCAAAAATAAGAACAACAACAACAACAACACCCCAACACAATAATAATAATAATAATAATAATAATATACTAATAATAATAATAATAAATAATAATAATAATACTTATCATAAATTAATAATAAAAAATTATTAATTATGATTATTATTATTTTATTATTATTATGATTTTAATAGATAATGTGAATTTGATTTCAATCGAGACTCAAAATAGTGAATAATTTAACTAAAAACACATTTAAAGCAAATCAAATTACATTAAACAAATTTGTAATGATAAGCTGCTTCTCAAATTTTTAAGTTAGACTTTCTTCCTTGACCTTATTTTTTCTTTCATTTAGCAAAAAAGTAATGGTGACTTCAATAATTTACCGTATTGATTAATTAAGTTGTATTGATGTAGATCACAATCGAATATATATAATTGTCCTTTAATTTTAAAATTCAAATCCAATCCAGAATAAATGAATACATGATCCTTAACCAAAAAGAAAAATGATGCTTACCATAAATCAATCAAAGATTAGGTACAGATGATTTTACGACGTGGTGAGAATTTGAACAAATTCTGTAATATGTAAAAATATTGGTACATTACATTTTATTACTTGCAAAATACAAAATATCTATAAATTAAATAATAATATAAATTTTAAGTTCTTATATGAATCATCAAGCTCACCTAGTAGAGAATTATCTTTATATATATTTTTTAAAAAATAGCAGTTTCACACACAAAAAATGAAATGGAAAAAAAAGTAAAGAAGAGTGAGGCAAAGGGATAAAGCAGAGGGGACAAAGAAATGGGTTTACGGGAAAAAGAATTAATGGAATGGGTGGGATTTGGGAAGGAGGAGTGGTTATTTTATATTTGATTGGATTTGAAAGGTTTTAAGGGGAAGTAATTATAGTTTTTACTTTTTAGGCTTTTTAAATATTTTGGAAGGAGAGGTATTAAAATTTTGTTGAGTCGTCCAAATAAAAGGTAAAAGAATTTTTCTAGTGCATAGAAAAAAGCTCTTATTTTTAATCTTTATTGATTCACTAATAATTAAAATTTTTCATCTAAAAAGTCAACTAGTTAAAAAATTTAAACTTTTGTTTTATGAAATAGCCAAACTCACTAAATAATACAAAATATAGTAGTACTCCTATGTCTCAATTTATGTGATTTATTTTATATTTTAGTGTGTTCTAAAATAAATGACACATTTTTATATTAAATAATAATTTAACTATTAAATGTTTATTTTACCATTAATGAAATGATTTAGAGCTACACAAATTTTTATCATTAATTTTGGACCACAAATTTTAAAAATCTTCATTTTAATTTTTTTTGTACAGAGTCAAACTAGCTCACATTAAATGGGACAAAGGGTGTACTATATAAGATAAAGTGTTGAAGTGAAATTTCATCCACAAAGTAAAAAATGAAATTCAAAATGAAGTAGGAGAAGGGTGTGGATATATGATGAAATTAACTTTCAATATCGAATGTATAATATTATATATATAAATAATGAATTTGATATATTTTTGGAGTTCGATAATCGCCAAAAATAATATTAAATTGTGGCAATTTTCTAACCTCTTTAATAAAATCACCATAAATTTTTAATAACGTCAGATCAAAATAAAACGTAACCTCCTTAATAAAATCACCATAAATTTTTCATAATGTCGGATCAAAATAAATCATTGCAAAATGAATTATAAATGTGACTTCTAAAAACTCACACAAGTTAACCACCGTAAATTAAGCATTTTTTGTAGTACCAATTATTATCTAAGAGAACAATATCTAAGGTAAAATACATTTATTAATAATGGGTGGATAAAACTAAGTAAAGATAAAATACAGAGAAAGTATGCAATCAACGATCAACACATATACTAGTGGGATGTGATACTTGTAGAGGAGGGGGGGGGGGATATCAGGTTGTCATTGTAACAACCCATTTGATCGTTTTGAGTAATAGATCTTTTTATTTCATAAATGACTCTTTCAATGGATTCTAAATGAGTATTTTAAACTATTCGTGTAACTATGATTATTTAGTTGACGAATAATTATTAAGTAATTTATTTAGTTGATGAGTATGTATTAAATAATTAATTTTCAGTTGATTATAAATGGGTCAATCCCATAGAGGGAATAAAAGTAATAAAGATTAGAAAATTTTGATTCATTAATAATTTAGGGATAAATTAAAGAGGTTGAATAGCTTCCTGGTAGGAAGAATTAGAAGTTAGGCCGCCGATGCGTCAGGTAAGAGAATATTTCTCTGTTGATCGCATCATACTATTTCTATCATTATTATGATTTTATATCTTTATATGGAAAGATACTAACAATTATTGGTAGTTGTAATTTTATTAAAATTAGGGGGGAACTTGTATATGAAATTATGGTGTCAATGATTAGGAATAAGGATAATAATAATTATGAGCTAAGGAGGGACAAAGAAATGAATTGGTTAGTTGGAAAAGTTTCTGCAAATAAGTCCCTTTTTTCTTTTTTTTTGTTCTATCTACTAAATTGTTGCTATTATATGCAATATACCTTATGAGGTATTTTTTTTTTTTGGGGTTTAGAAATAATTGAAAAGGTAGTTTCTTAAAAACATATGGTAGACGGAGCGGCGTGGTAATGGTTTGATAATAATGTATCTTAATGTAGGATGGTCTTAGATGCTGCAGGTTTTATTTACTTGTGGATTGACACTAATAATCACTACGATAGTTTCGATATGCTGGAACTGTTATAATAATTATTTTTATAATTTTAAGTTTTAACTTATTGAGATTGGTAATTAAATATTAAAGGTGTATCATATAATTCGAAACGCAATCAAAGCTTATGATATAGAATGTTGACTTAACCCTAGCTTGCAACTTGAAGAATCTAGAGTAACATATTGGTTGACAACTTGGGAAAGCGATTATAGTGACATTGGTACCTATAGAATTGTTAACTTATGAAATTATGCCCCTTATTAGATAAACATTCCGAGGCAATGAAGAAAGGAAGACATTGAGGAACTAGCTTGCTTGACTTCGGTTTTTCGATGGAGGTAAGGTGATGATTTATGCTATTTTGATAAAAACTCTCTAGTGATTGAATATTCATTGAGTGATATTGTGAACTCTCTATGTCTTTGATTGTTTGATTGTGGTGACTTCTGGTGTTTTTGTGATTAGTCCTGAACTTCCTGAGACCGTTAACCTCCTCTTTATCACAGTGATGCCTTGAACAAACAACGGCTTGATTAAAAGAATATAACATTATTGAACGTGGTAATAATAAAGGATATAACGGTATTCTTGATTGGAGTGTCACGTTCCTACACACGGTATTCTTGGAATCAGAGGTCCACGTTACTACAACATACTCTTGGATTCGGAGTGTCACGTTCCGACACGGTATTCTAGGAATCGGAGCGTCACATTTCGAATAATTTTCTTGATCGGAATGTCACGTGCCGACCGGTGTAATTGGACTCGGAGTGTCACATTCCGACACAGTTACCATTAAAGAATAGGATCTTGAATTAATTTAATGTACTCAATCTCACGAACCTATTTTCCCACGCACGTGGTGTATTAAAGAGGCATGAGTCCTCGTGGTGTGGCTTGATATTGTGATTGGTAAGTACTTGCTTCAGTTGTCCACTTGTTCATGTTGTCTGTTGCTTCTCACTATTAAGTCACTATAGTGATTTTAACTTTCTTCTTTGGATATTAACTACTATTTTGGGTTGGCCCTGATATACTTACCAGTACATGTCCGCCTCGTCACTGACCCACTTTTTGTTTTGCTAATTTTTGTTTGTTTTCCTTATATGGAGGGGTAACAAGTGTACCTGACGAATTTGGAATGCCCTCAGCTCTCTCAATGTCCCGGCATATCATGTTTCAAGTTGATCTAATTCATTTGAAGCTGGGTTTGGATTCTCTCAATCCCGTCCTTACCACCTGATGTCCTTAGTTTTTTGGACACTATTACTTTCTTTCATATATTTTTGTGCCCTTTTGAACTCTTAGACTTAGTAATGGGAGATTAGATGTTCTGTTGTGATTACTTTTTTAGGTTTGAAAAGATATTATTAAGTTTTAAGCTTCCTAAGCTTTCCTCCTTGCTTGAGCTTTGTATTTGGGTTAAATTCGGTTCTCCCATCTAGGGGGTTACTTGGGGTTCCACTCACGACTCGTTTTGAGTTGTGACAAACTCGGTATCATGCGTTTAGGTGCGGTGATCTCATCAAACAAGGACCGTCTAGTAGAGTTCTGCGGAACGGTGTGGGGACGCCTTTACTTTTCTTCTTCGAGAAGCTATAGACTTTAGGAAAAACTTCAATTCCTTCTTTCTTTTGTGCTACTACTTGAACCAATTGGTATCTATGAATGATACCATTGATCTGAACTAATCTTTTTTTCTATTTCCTATGATTAGTATAAGTATCAGAAGTTTGAAAACCAATACCAGAAAAAAATGTGTCGTTGGCAATGGATATATTTCTCGATTTGACTGTGGACGGTAAATGACTAATGTAATGAAAGAAAACAACAAAACCCAACACCAATTATATTTAATACCAAACATTTAGTTAGTACAAAAATGTCTTATCAAACTCTATGAGTAATTTCGATAGCTGAATGATGAAATAATACGTTGGGCAATTGAGGGCAGAATCTTTATTATTGGCTTTAATAGATTCAGTTTATACAAGAAACAAAAAGTTATAATACGACTACTACAATATGATTTATGTTTACTAGTCAAAGTTTATGATGTGTAGTATTGTTTGTCATTGACCTAATCTAAGAATGAATTTAATAGTATTTTGGATCTATTTAATGGATAGAATCATATTGGTTATTGGTGTACGATATTCTCGATAGGTAAGATATGTTCCAGTGAGGCATATAACGAACTTTTAAGGTATTTTAATAGTGTTATGTGGAAATAAATACGTCAATTATCAAGTGTGAATACTAACTGTTTAAGGAGTTATTGTGGTATGACATGTTTATATAATGAGATTCGGTGTTACTTTCACTAGTTTATTACTACAAGCTCTTGGATTGAGCATTGTTTTAAGGAAGTTTTTAGTTGTGGAACTTTGGTACAGTATTAATGCTTTAGGTTGTGAAATGTATCTTGAGCGTTTTGAACAAAAACTGATGATTTTATCTCAATCTTCAAAGGGTAGATTGATACTAGAATGACAAATTTATAGGGAAAGAAAGTCCTAGTGAATATACTTGGGTGAACTAAATTGAAGACTTTAGTAAGAAAATGCTTATAAAATTGAGTTAGTCCCTTAAATTTGATTGGTACACTTGATTTTAAGGTGTCAGGTCGAGGAAAAATTTCATTTCTTGGTGATGAAAAGGTCTAGTTACGCATGATGGTAAAAAGCGTTAGTAAGGAGTTATAACTAGGGTGAAACTATATAATAAAAATTTGCCGGTTAAATGAACTTTGTATGGTAATAAAGACTTGTGAGTATCTAAGAATGTGATTTTCTACTATTTAGTAAGTAATGTGATTGTATGTTAAGTATTAGGAGACGTTGGGGAACCACTCGAGTAGAATTTAAAGGAACTAGAGTCATAATTAAAATAAAATAAGCGGGATGAGTGTAGACCTCAAATAGAGGTGAGGGCAATAATATTTTTCTGATTGCAAGGGCTAAAGAGGTATCTTCAGTAGGTTGAGAATTAAGTTCAAAGACGTGTTGTGTCATAAATTTTACTATGGCTATTGTGATAGTGTCACGGGTTTATCATATTGATGACTTAAGAAAGGAATGTGTAAACATTGAGCTCGGGTGTGATGATAAGTTCTCTTGTGGTTTTTAGTTTGTTAATGACTATATTTGAATTTTTAGTGAAGGCTATGATAAAGTCGATGAAGAGGTGATCAATGATAAGTTAAGATACATAACTTTATAAAAATCTTCAAGGTATGAGCTATGTTGATGGAAAAGGAGTTGGAGTTATAGATTTACAATTTGAGTTTTTCATTATTAGTCTACATTAGTGGTGGTATGTTTATCAAGGCATGTCGTGGTAAGGTAAGAAATGACTGATCACATTTAGTATGGAGCATTTAAAAGGACTTGTGCATAATTTGAGTAAAAAATTTGGTTATTTTTTATTGTTATAGGTCTTCCCATAATGTTTTGATTTAAATGCTAAGGTAAAAATGTTAAGGATTTTTTTTACCAAATAATAATATTGGTAAGCGAGTCAGGAAAAAAAAAAGAGTCTGATATGTTGAAGCATTGAGATTTTTGAATTTTGCACCATGGAAAGAATCTGAATTTTTTTTTGAAAGAATAAGACCTCTTATATGAATCCTTGGGGTGAAGTTGAAGATTGTATTGATTATACTTTTATTTTATTTTCTATGAGTTTTGATATGATTGTGACATGTGAACTAGTTCGGTACAGACTTACTAGGCACTTATCATCGACTTTTATAAAGATTGAGTTTTGATTTGGGTGACAAACAACGAGTCATGGAAAATTAGTGTTTTACGTGGGGTTAGATTGCTTAAATTATGATATATGACTTGAGAATGATGTACAAGGTGAAATGTAATTCTACATGATTATTAAGAATTTATAATTGGGTTAACACTACTCTATCGATGGAACTACATAGAATGTTAAGATGTGTTACATAGACGTTTGATGGTGAATAAAGGTTATGAGTTTATAGTATACAAAATGATTTGAGTGGCCAAGAATTTCCCTAAGTGTTGGCATGAGGTATGTGATGGTTTAGACTAATAGTTAAATCATGGTATGTGGAAGTGGTGTGAAGTTGACTTTGGGTGTGATTTGATATCTTATCTCAATGGGAAGGTACAATCAAATTTGAAATTACTGCTATTATCCTTGTTTGAAACTCGTATTTGTCATGAAATGCTTAAATAGTTAGAGAGATAACTATTGTTTGAACATGTATTTAATAAGAATACTTTGATACTAATGATGGTTTAGGAGTAAGGTAGATGATAGGTGTGGTTATAATGTTTTGTTAGTATTAGGAGTGTTGATTTCAGTGGATGTAGGTTCGATAAATCACGTATATGTGCAATTATAATACGGACTAAATTGGTGATTGTGGGTAGCTATAAAATAAAAGAGATAGAATCAGATAATGAAAATGTTTCGTATAGGTACTATAGAGAGTAAACCTCGATTATCGACCTAGGTTATGTACCTTCGTTATGTGACACTACTTCATATGGGACATGGTTTCGAGTATGGTTTTTCCTTTTTACGTCCTTTGGGTTTTCACTTCTATAGGGGAGTCCGTAATATGTGGATCGGATTATCGATTCTGTTGATTATCCTCTTGGTAGGGGTAGCATCCTTTGTGGGACTTTTTTCATTCCAGTTATAAAGAGTATGTTTGTTTTAGGATAGTTGAAGTATCTAGTCAATAGGTCGAAACACCTAACTTTGCTTATGAGCATTTATTTGCAGAGCAACTATGAAAATTAAAAACAATTTTCCATAGACTTAAAAATTAAATCTCATCATGGAGATCAATGTTGTGTCTATGTTGGGATTGACTTGCAAATTCCATTGAGTTTATTCCTTAAGTTAGTCTATAAAATCTACTAATCTATCTAGCATTTTGAATAAGTTGATTGAGGTTTGGTATGCTTTGGGTGTATCACTCCTTAGTACTTTATCATTTCCCGTTCCTCCTTGAATAAGATGAGTTCGGTTCTCTGAATAATTAACTTGATGTCAAAAGAGTTTTTTTTTTTATAACTTAACTTGTGGAAGTTTATGTGTGAGAATGAATTTGATAAATCATGATGGTTTGTGCTTATGAGTGTTTGGGCGTTGGTTTCTGGTTCACTTTTCAGATTGGAATAAGTATTGGGATTCCATTGATATCGGTGTTTATGTAAAAGATTCATTAATGGTTTGTGTCAAGGCCCTTGAGAACATGTTGCTCTTAGTGGGTTCCATATCTTCGAGGCTACTGAGAATAACGTTAGTTATTAGTTTTAGTTTACATACAACACTAGCACCACTCTGAGTATTGATATGACCCTATTGGATAATGCTTAAGAGAGACATAGCTCTCCGTGGATTGGGTTGATGTCCTGAGGTACGACCATGTGAGCCTAGCATGAATGCACAACCATATTCAATAATTCGTGTCGACTAGAACATTGGCACGCGCGTTGCGCGTGTGCCTCGTGTAAATGAGTATAAAAACTTAAAAATATAATTACACAAATACAATTAAAAATGGATTTGAATAATTAAATGATTTTTTTAAAAAAATATGATTTTTTTAAAGATATGAATATATATTATATTTAGTTATTAAATAGAGAAGAAACATTGTTATGCAATATTCCTCATATGCTTTAGTCTTTAGTGTGTATAAGTAATGTATGTGCTTCAAGTTCGTAAACAAAGTACCATATTGAGTTGAGTTATATTTATATTGAATATGATAGTACCTTTTGATTATTTATTTATAATCTTAAGATTTCTTTGACAAAATTACTTGCAAGTCTAAACAAGAAGTTGGAACATTAATATGCTACAACACATAATTTAAAGGTCGACATTATAGTTACAAAATATTGAATACGTTAAAGCTTTCGTCTTCTTTTTAAGGAATAATACCCTTCACCTTTTTACAGATGCATACATATCGATAACTTGTCGTCGAAGGAAAGTGGTGTTTTGTAATTGTTGTAGAGAAATTCGATCGCCATATGTCTTCCTTAGGATGACTATAGATCACTATCAATTTCATAGTCTACACCTACAAAATAAAGGTATTTATTTGTTATAAAATAATCATTGATTGAATATGTAATTAACTAGGGCTGGGCATAAACACTGGAAAACCGAAACACCGTATTGAACCGAATTTTTTTGGTATTTCGATTTCAATTTTTTGGTTTTCGGTTCGGTATTCGGTATACGTTTTTGTATTTTTCGATATTTCGGTTCGGTTTTTCGGTAGATAATTTTGTGTGTAATTCGGTATTTTCGGTTTACCTAAATATATTAATATTATAATATAATATTTATATTATATTAATTATTACTATTAACAAAATAATAAATATTATAATTAAAATAAAAATTAAAAAGTAAAAGACTTTTGATGTAACTATTTTTAGAGCCCATTAAGCTTAAAAATCAAACAAAAAAAATTGTAAATTTTAAAAGCCAACTAAGCAGGCCCATTAAAAACCCAAATACACAAACCGAAACCGAAATAAGAAAAACCCAATCGAAGCCGAAATATTCGGTTCGGTTTCGTTCACAATTACAAAAACCAAAAAAAAAAAAAAAAACGAACCCGAACCCGAACCGAAATACCGAATGCCCACAATTAACATATATAAATAATAGTCTTCTTTGGCTCATTAAAAATTATTAATTCTGCCATCTGTAAATTTGACAAAAGAATTTTCTGTCAAGTTATATACATATAATTGAATTATAAAATACAACACAATCATTTGTCAGATATCAACAATATGGTAAGAAAAATAAACAAATATAAACCAAAAAGTATATGATACTTTTGAAGGTGCATGCAGAACTCAATTTCCAAAATTTCCAATTCATAGACCAAAAAAACTAAATAGAAGCATAAATAACACAATATATAGATTTCAAAATAAATAGGAAAGCTAAGCTTATTGATAAAAAATTTGTTCATGCATGAATAGAAACGCATCAATATACCTTGTAAAAATAAAAATTTAAGGTATGGTGTATATACTTGTCGGATGTTTTGTCAATGAGGGCATGACGATTTATGACAACATAAACTTCTTCCTGTCTACTAAGTTTCTGGAATTTTATGTATACATGAACTTAAGTAAACATGTAGCGACAGGAATCCCAAGGCATAATACCTAAATCAAAGCTAGAACTGCTATTAGGAGCAAGACATAAAAAACAACTACAACGAATATTAAGTGATAGATATTTATCTTATTAAAGAAGGTTAACCACATGGAAAAAACGATATATATGGATGAGGGAAGTTCCAACAAGACAAACCACAGTAATATTTGAAGTTCAAGGTAAGTGTAAAATTGATTACAAGGATTAAGAGATTCTCTAGACGAGGGAAGTTAATTCATCTTACAGCATAGGGAGGAGGTATTTGACATCACAAAACTGAGAAAACATACAACAAAATATCAAACTGATGTTTGTGCGAGAACCAACAATAAGAATAAAAGTTCGAACAACATACTCCAAATTGCAAACTTCCAACGAATAAACATAAAATAGAGGTAACAAAGTGGCTATTTATAAAGAAGAAAACAAATTTACGTGACATAACTAAAACAACAATATCACAAAAATAACACATGTATTCTTAACAATTAATTATTAGTGTGGTATTCAAAATTAAATTAAAATAGGAAAAAACTCAAATTGATAATTGTTCATATACGCCAAAACAATATCGTAGTTGAACTTGAGATGAATGAGTGGAACAATTATATTTTAAACTTAAGTTAAAAAATTTGACTCATATTCTTTGTAAGAATCTCTTCGGTACAACAACGTTAAATTAAAATCTTAACTAATGTATATGAACATTATATTAGATATTAATTTAACGTAAATAGAGTAAATATTTGACTCAAGACTTTAGATGATACATATGTATCGTGATATTAAATTTGTTATTGTCACATTCAAATTAAAATAAATTCTTATTATCTATAGCTATCCATGTGCCTTTTGACATAGTTGATGTAGCATGAAAAAACAAATTTTACATCATTTGATAACAATATAATAGCATTCTTATGCACAAACTTATAAACATATTTGGGTAAAAAAAAACAAAGAGTTTCTTTAATGTTATTCTCTTACTTCGATCACTAATACTATAGTCGATAGTTGTACATAATCCACAAATTATATGATGTTTTCTTATGAGATTTTCTTAATTCATAGAATATTTAATTTATGTGATAGTTCAACAATACGTTCAAATATGAATATGAATATGAGCAACATCACTTATGATTACAAATACTCCATACCTTTAATGCTTGTGTCTTGTCTTTACTAAATTGTAACCCCACCATATTGCAGTCATATGTTAACGTTGTACGGAAATTTAGTTAGCATATATCTTTAATTGGATGCATGAGATTATTATCAATTTCATGATGTGCACCTGGGGAAGAAAGTAATAACTACTTGTTATAGAGATCCTTAATAACTATCGACTTAAGAATATTTATATGATACATTTAAAACTTGGAGTATTGTATAACTTTATTACATCTAAATAAAGGATATAAACAAATTTTAATGAAAATTAAAGGAGCAGAGAGCTCGAAGAAGATTAAAGGTTGTGGAATAAGATGGGGTGGTGGATAACGTTTGAAATAATTAGTAAGACTAATTAGATAATAATCTATAAATATATTTGGTCAAAGTCAATATTTTTATTTTGATTACTTTGAGTTTCTAACAATAGAGAGATATTAATCAAGCAGTTGATATACTTCATTCAACAAAAATATAAATACGAAATTAGTTTTTTGAAAAGAAAATATAAAGTGAGAAAGTGTTACCAGGTCAATTATGTGGAAGTAATAAGCAAGAAACCTGTAAAAATATTAATAACGGAAAAGGGCCTAAAATACTCTTGAAGTATTGAAAATGGTACACAATTACCCCCATCCACCTATTAGCCCCCAAATATCCTTCACATCCACCTTGATCGTCCAAATTTACACCCTCATAACGGAACCAAAATTTAAAACAAAATTATAATTTTTAATTACGTGGCACTCAACCATTGGTTGTAATTTAATTATTTAAAATAATTTAAAACCCACCCATTTTAACTAAACCCAGCCCCACTTACCCAATTTTAAAAAAAACCCATCTAACTAAAAAATCCTAAAATCTTATTCCTTCAATTTTTCACAAACCCACACTACTTCATTGTCTTCTTCTTCTTCATCTTGCAGCTTGAAGAAGTCAAGCATCAAAGGGAAATTTGTGGAAAATTGGGAAAAACACATTTTTGTCACATTGAAAGATTTTCATACACTTGATTGGGAAGCTAACTTTTTGTCACTGTTATTTTAATGGATTAAAGCTTCTTAACGTGTATATGATTTATGATTCTTCCTTTAGCATGATGAAAAAACAATTTCTTACGAATATTAATTAAGTTTGACTTTTGAAAAAAAATATAATATGCTTTTTGAAACAGAAGAAATATTTAACACTTAGTTTTTTCATCTCTATTTGTTTTTCAAACATTAAAGATTCTTAAAGATTACAAAGATTAAGAAGAAGAAGAAGACAATGAAGTAGGTGGGTTTGTGAAAATTGGAGGAATAAGGTTTTAGAATTTTTTTAGTTAGATGGGTTTTTTTTTAAATTGGGTAAGTGGGGCGGGTTTAGTGGGTAATGGGTGGGTTTTAAATTATTTTAAATAATTAAATTACAACCAATGATTGAGTGACACGTAATTAAAAATTATAATTTTTTTTTAAAATTTTGATCCTTTAATGAAATGTAATTTGGACCCCAAAAGAATGAGTTAATTTATTTTGGGGGCTTAGGTGATGGAGGGTAATTGTGTACCATTTTCAATACTTCAAGGGTATTTTAGGCCCTTTTCCGTATTAATAATTGCACATAAAAAGACAATGAGTTAACTGATAATAAATGTAATTTCTAATCGAACAAAATCAATATAATTGATAGAGATTATATTTTGACAAATATATGTATGGAAGTTTCACAACAAAAAACATTTTTTAGGTCGAAAGCATCAATTAAGGAATTGCTCAAACATAAGGCTAAAGGTATAAATAAATCAAAAACAGAACATGTTGATAAACCAATGAAATTCAAGAGGAAACAGAAGTAAAAAAACAAAAGCAATGATATATTTCAGTGAAATAATAGCAGTGATCATATACACACCTGGAAAAATGTATATGAGAAGAACAAATAACAATAAAAAGAAAACAACTTGTGGACTTTTATAGAGAGCAATTAAGAATATAATAAATTGTTAGGAAAAATTAATGGCTGGAAAGAGAAAAGTTAGTACTATGTACATTACCTTTACTTCTTTGTCCCTACCACCTACTCCACCTGCAACCATGGAAAATCATGCTGAAAAAACATTACAAAATATGAAGAAAATAGAACAACTCATCATACTAGCCAACGAAGTACACATGTAATTGTAGTTATACTAATTTTTTTATGCATTGCCTAGGCCTATCAAACCCCATGGATTCCATTTATCTGAGGTTATGTATATAAAAAGTTATGGTCAGATACCTACCATTTGGAGAAAATCTATCTTCTTTTATCTTGTTTACCTATTTTTAACGGCAATTAGTACTGTTAGCGATATTGATTCTAATTACACTTCATTAATGCTAGTACAGACTTTAGCACTCTTTATTAATGTCTATATTTATTACCTCCAAAAGTTATTTTTGTCGTAGTGTGATCAAGTTCAACTAAGTGGGAACATGATTAGATCAAAAACATTTACTGGTGTGGCGGATCTTTGCAGGAGCGGAGCTACCAAACCAAGCCAAGCTCTGTCGGAGCAGTTGTACAAGGAGTTTCACATTTTTGTAAGTCCTCGACCTGTCGTTCAGATAAATTTAGATTTTTGCGGATACAAACAAATATGCTACCCAATCAGAAATCACACTTTGGCCTCAACATAATCAATAAAACAACCAATGTAGGTTGTCTAAAGGAAATGTTGATTGAATCCAACACAACAACTAAAAAATCACTTAAAACAAGCAAACAATGAAGCTTCCCAAAACCAAACCAGCAATTACAAGATACAAACAACAAGTCGTGCTAGACCAAACTAAAACTTTGAGAGCTAATGACGCTATTAAAAATCCCATCCGGTTCATTTAGAATGTTGATAGAACTCAACCCTTTCAAAACAAAATCATCCAAATGAGAAAAAACATACCAAAACTCTCCCTAAAACCTCGAGAAGAGAGCCACCCACCTCAATAATACATAAATACCTTATAGAAGCTACAGAAGGGGAAAATAGTAAGCAAAATAAAAACCAAGCAATGGACTGTGAGGGTCATTACAACATCCACTATTAAAATAACTTAAATCTTAAAAGTTAGAGAAAAAAAAGTACCCACAAGGTTAAAAAAGGTAAGGATATTTGGTCTGTATATCAAGATTAGCTTAACAAGTAGCCTTTCTCGGAAAAACCATAGAATCAAGGACTCATCATGTTGAACCAAATTCCACTTAAGCATGTGAGACATATTTAAACATACTGTCCCAACATAGATACATAAAAGATAAGGTCAATAACCCAAAAGTCTCAAGATAAGTCTAACTCTTAATAATCCACTTTCATAACAAACTGCAAAAATCTCAAAAGGTTTGATGAACCTAGGATCAAGCTTTCCCTTTCGATCAAACCTCATCATGCCTTTCATGGTTGAAACCAACATAAACACTCGATCTCTCACTACAAGAATTTTTTTTTACCAACGGACGAAATTAGTCGCTAAATAGCTTATTTTGTCTCTATTTTGGTTTAGCGATGGAATAGCGACGAAAACTCATCTATCGATAGACTGGATGGCGCGGAGCTAGACTTAGCGATAAAAAAATCATCTCGTCGTAAGTTTTAGCGACGATGGGCCGAACGAATCCCTCCGTGAGTTAAACTAACGACCAAAAATACCGTCGTTATATTTGTAATTTTTGTCGGTAGTTCAATAAGCTATTTCACTGTGTCATCGTATTGATGATAAAAAATTTGTCGTTAATTCCGTCGCTATTACTTTTTATACATGTCTAGCTACAAAAATATGGTTTGAAAACCGTAGCTAAGTCTGTCGGTATTACCTTTTATATTTCAGTTTTCTTATAGCAACAAAAATATTGTAGCGAATCTGTCGCTAATTCCATCGCCCTTACATTTTATACATTTTCTTATTGCATATCCTATTTAAACATATCTTATTAAGTTGCAAAATTAACTTAATTAATAGAGACTAATATTCTTCATGATCCAAAACACATAAAAAAACTACAGAGTGCATAACAAAGTTTAAAACAAACCCAACAATAATTTTCAAGCAAAAAGACAGTATTTGCAACAAAATAATATCTAGCCTTCAAAACTGAGTAAGAGAGATTGGAGAACCACATTAATCTTCATCCAAAACTGATGCATGAGCCTCATCAACATTAGCTGGAGTGGAAGTTACAGGAGTCATGTGTATGTTTGGCTGAGATGAGGTTGAAGAAATCAATCCACGTAAATGCTCAAAAAGTACAAGAACCGATTGATCAGCCAGTGAAGGAATCAATCGTTTCATAAAGTCATCCAAATTTTATGTTGCTATTATTTGAGCATTCGTATATGTTACTGAGGATGAAGAATCAGTTCAAGAAGTTGAGGCACAAAGATTAGTCCCATAAAATGATTTATCTTGCGCTCCAAGACCATATACCCTTCTTTTCTTTTCCCCTCCCGCGGCTTGATAATATGCTTGCAATTGATCAACATTAAATTGAGTTTGTGTTAATCTTAAGATTTAGAAAATGGCAAAATTGTATGACCGTAAACCAACTTTCCAATGAATACTGCAGCGGGTAGCAAGTGCAGCGTACTAGTTGCTTAGTTATATATGGAAACTTATTGTAACATTTTTTTTTATACGAAAAACAAATTTGAGGGAAATAAGGTTTTTGATAAGGTTCAAGTAGAAGTCAACAAGGATTTGTAAAGACCAATACAAGTTGATTTGTACAAGATTGGTTGAATTTCTATTTAATAAATAGGAGCCTATTTGGATCAAAAAAAAATGGCGCACTTCCAAAAGAGAAGTCAAAACCGATCAAGAGGTTGATAGGTTTTTGATAAATACTTTTGAGTGCTGCGGGTTGAGTGAAAAGTTTTAAGATTGTATTCAAGAGTCTTTGTTTACAATCTGGGTAATAGATTTGCTTGACAAAGTTTTAGTACTTGCAAAGCATTGAACTATAGAAAACAGGAGTATTTTTTGTCTTATTAGAAGGAATAGAGTTTATAATTCCTTAGGTGATAAAGCGTTGTAAATCTTTTGTCATTACTTGAAATTTCGAATATACAAAGTGCTGTCAAATTAATTATTGTTTAAGTTTTCAAGGCAAACGAAACTAGTAGTTAGTACTTGTCCTTTGAAGATCAGGAGGGTAGACTTCCAACAAGTGGTATCGAGCAGGTTATCTTTAAGTCTAACAACTCAAGATAAATCAACATAGTTTGTCACCTCCCTCGGACACGGTAAGGGGCAACACATCCACAGACCTCCATTATCAATGGACACTACTATTCGTGGTGAAGGCAATGATGAAGACTTCATTCAAGCTGAAAGACTACGAATTATGTGAGAATTACTAGGGGAACCACTAATTCCCCTACTATACTGATAGTGAAGGAAATAAAGTACCCTAAACCCGCAGATATAATATAATTAAGGCAAGCGATTACAAGATGCTATGAAAGAATGCAAAAGCTAAGTGCATTCTTGTAGTGGACTAAGCTTGATGATTTAACCGTATCTAAAGTTGTACCGCTGCTAAACAAAATATGGGATAGGTTACAAAAAGCTCATGACGGTACAACTCAAGTCTGAAAATTCCATGATTGCTAGTTTGTGTTCAGAATATGAAGCCTTTAAGATGAAATCCGGAGAATCTCTTCAATATATGATTACCAGATTCACCACTGTGTAAACGAACTAATCTCATTGGGTAAGATAATACACTGATGCACAGGTTGACAAAGTACTTAGGCATTTTGCCTAGGTCTTGGGAACTAAAAGTCACTTCATAGAGAAGCTAGGACCTACCTAATATGACTTTATATGAATTAGTTGGAAATCTCACGCTTATGAGAGGAGTGGTTGCAAAAAGGTGAAGGAAATAAAAAAAATTCTTGGTCTTAAATCAACTGAAAGTGACGAATCTAACTAGATGATTATGACTTGCGCTGATAAGTAGAACTTCAAGAAACTCTTCCAAACTGGGATAAACGCTACCAAGAAATCACCCCCTTGAAAGAAAAAAATCCTGAACGATCAAAAATGGAGGGTTGTTTTAAAATGTGGTAAGAACAGATCATCAGATAAAGGACTCCCCTTGTGGTAATTAGAATGGAAAAAGGAAAGCTGAAAAAGAAAGGAGGAACTCCTTAACAAAAGAAAAACAAAGAAAAGACAAGCAAATGTAAGCAGCCTGGGGAACAGGTTCTTCGGACAGTATAAGATGTTGAAGACCTTGCTTGATGGCGATGGAAGAATCAGAAGGCTGAACCTGAATCAGACTTTGAAGAAACTGAGGTCAACTTTCTTAACCTAAAAGATAAATCTAGTAAAGTTCTCCAGAAAAGCTTCATTCCTATTGCTTTGCATCCATAGACACAATTCAAGACTTGTTAACACCAAACCAAAAGCCAACTACTTGCTTCCCTATCCTAGCTTAAAGTTTGAGCATATTGATCTCAATAAGACCAAAACTCTACCTTCTAGTAAAAATCCAAGAAACTTGAATCCAAAATTTGGGAACTAAAAAAAGAATTCAAAAATTAAAAGTCTCTTGTCAAAGAAAAAGAGGTGAACTACTTCCTGACAAAAACTTGAGGTCGACAAACTCAAAAATAACCTAAGACTAGAAAGAAAACTGTAAGAGAATAAATCTGGAATTGACTTAGAAATGAGAATGATCTGGCAAGAACAATAAAGGGGACAAGATCCTCCTGATAGTAACTCATCTAGGAAACCATAATAGAACATCAAAAACGGAATAGGAATATGAAACAACCCATAATGAAATCCTACGTTTTTGTATTGTTTTGTGTTAGCTCAGTCTTCTAAACATATTGTTCCTAATACAAAACTGCCACTGAAGAAAATAACTAAAAAGAACCTATAAAACTGTTCAGAGGAACAGTACAATTCCCATAAAAAACAGAATAGCCCAAATGGGCTCATAAAAATCTTTTGACCCTTTTTGATCAAACAAGAACCCAACTATCAGGAGGGTTCGATCTAATCTAACCTCTAATTTTTCATGAATAGAAGTGAAAGAAATCAATCAGGCAGTTGGTACATGGATAGTACTTGCTCAGACACATGCCAGGGATAAGACATTGCTTGGCTTCTTCCTCACTAGAAGAAGGAACGGAGGTATGGTAGCTTTTTAGTGGTGGAAGGGCAAACAAAGGTTGTGGAAAGATTGGAAGATCTGATGAACATTCAATTTGATAAAGTACTATGTGGAAGGACTTCGACACAATTTACTCAGCATATCTCATTTGTGTGACAAATAAAACAGGTAAATATTTTGATCCACTTGTGTTGAAGTAATCAACTCTAAACCACAAAAATTAGTGTTAACACGAAAAGAAGATAAACATGTCTACACTGTAGATACCTCAACTATCTCTGACAAAAATTTGGTGTGTTTAAGTGTGTTGGAAAGAGGCCTTTGTTATGGCATAACGGTTGGGGTCTGCTATCCAAGTTCCAATTAAACAAACTTATCACCAAGATTTAGTTATAGACTGCCAAAAATAAATTCCAGGAGGATAAGGGGTGTGAAGCAATGTACTCTAGGAACAATAAAATCATCATTTAAGTCCAAACAGATGGTAACTCAACTTGGCATTAGAACTAATTCATTCACATTGGATTTATGTGGACCAATTGAGGGTTTTTTCAAAGTAGAGGAGGAAAAATATATATGTTTGTCTTAGTGGATGATTATACTAGGTACCCTGGAACACCCATTTCTTGCAAGCAAAAGATGATCTCCCCACTCAGAAAAAAAAACCCCCCTTCCTTTGAGGCTTTTTGTGCATTTATAAAAATTCAAAAAAATATGGGAAACATTAAAGTCAATCCGATCATCATGGAAATGATTTGAAATTCAAAATTTTTCCCAATAATTATGACTCTCTTGGGGTGATCATAACTTCTCTGCCCCCAGTTAACCCCTCAGCAAACGTGTGGTAGAGAGAAAGAACAGAACTCTCAAGAAATGGCTATAACTATGATGATCTTATTAAAATCAAATCATTCTGGGCAGCCGCAATAACACTGCTCCACACCATAAACCGTTGCATGACGCAACCCGTGTTAGAAAAAAAACTCCATATGAATTTATTAAAAGGCTCCATCTCAGAGTATTTGGATGCAAAGTGTTTTATTCATCAACCATTGAAAAAATCTGCTTGGAAAATTTGATGGTAGGAGTGACAACGGAATCTTTCCTTGGATTTTCTACCCTAGTAAAGCTTATAGTGTATTCTAACAAAAGAACCATGTGGTATAGAAGGATGTCCATGTTATTTTCGATGAAAGCAAACACTATAATCTAAAGAAGATTTGCCTGGTCAGTAAAAATAATCAGCTGAAGAACATACTGTCTTTGAGCAGAGCAGGTACAATAAACCTATTCCTCGACAAAATACACAGAGAAGATACTGGAACTCAAGCGAATGCTGATGAGAAGGTTGATACAGATGAAAATCAACCAGATGTTAATGAGAGCAAGATAGGGAAAGATCAAATCTTATTCTAAAAGAGTACAAATAACCAAGGATCACAACCAATTTAGAAACCCTGCTCACTGATCTTTCTTCTGGAATTACCACCAGGTCAGGATGAAGAATCATTACGCTCATAATGCATTCCTATCCATGGTAGAACCAAAGAAAATAAGTGAAGCCCTTCAAGGGCATATTGGATTATAGCTATGGAAGAAGAATTCATCCAATTTGAAAAGGAGTAAAGTATGGCATCTGTGCCTAAGCCCTCAACCATGTCTATAAGTTGGAACTAATGGGTGTTTTAGGAAGCAAGTTAGATGGAACATGTTACCATAATCATGAACAAAGCAGGTTTGGTTGTTCAAGGATTAATCAAAAGAAGGGATAGATATTATGAAACTTTCGCACCCGTGGCAAGAATAGAGAAATCATATTGCTTATAGCCATTCGATCTCACAGGAGTTCACATTGTATCAAATGGAGTCAAAAGTGCTTTTTTTAATGGGCTATTACAAGAAAATGTTTTTGTTAAACAACCATAAAACAAACCCCCTGACTCGAGAGTAATGACTTTTCCCCCTGATCATGTCTATAAGCCTTGACAAAGCTCTCTATTGGTTAAACAAGCTCCAAGGGCAATGGTGTGATAGATTGTCCAAAATGTCTTAGTCATGGATATTCAAGAGGTAAAATTGCAATACCTTTTCTTCAAGAATAAAAGAGAAGGTCTATGAATTGTGCAAATCTTGTAAGACGATACTATATTTGGAGCGACAAATAAGGTCTCACTCACACACGAATCGGCAAATCTTGTGAGAAATGAGTATGATGGGTGAATTAAACTACTTCCTTGGGCTTCAAATAAAAAAACACCTGGAGGTCCATGGATTCATCAACAAAATATTCAAGAATACTTAAAATGTTTAAAATGACGATGCTAAGCCATTGATCTTCAATACCCCTACCACTAAGTTAGACCTTGAAGAACAGTTCTACTGTTGAACAAAAACTGTATAGAGCATGATTGGTTCACTTTTGTATCTTAACTGCTAGTCTAAACCTGATATCGTGTTTAGTGTGGGGATTATGTTCTCCACTTTTCACTAATCCTAAAGAATCACATATTCAAGCATGTCAAGATGAATTCTCATATATCTAAGGAAACCTCTAATTAGGACTTTTGGGTACCCAAAGAAGTAAACTTTGATTTGGTTGGGTACTCGGATTCTGATGATGAAGGATACTTGGGGTGATAGAAAAAGCACTACAGAATGGCTCACTTCCTAGGATCTTGTCTCATCTCATGGGGATCAAAGAACAAACTCAGTTTGGCAGCTGCGTCGTATTGTGCGCTCAACTTCTATGGATTAAGCACCAACTTAGTGATTTTCCGGTCTCAAAATTGACAAGTTTCCAATGTTCTTCTGCATAATACTAGTGCAATCAACATTGCAAAAATCCGGGACAAACATAAGAGACAAACAACATTAACATTCGTCATCACTTTCTTAAGACAATGTGGAAGAAAGGACAATCTCTATGAATTTTTGTATATGGAGAACAAATCGCGGACATCTTTACAAAAGGCTTGAAACAACGCCTCATAATCATTGAAAGTCTCTTCCTTTTTCGCCACAAATTCGCATCAAGACTTAGAACGGGACCACTTTGAAAGGAACAAGCGGGAACTAGGAATGATGAGATAACTAGAATTAGAAGCTGAAGGACTGGACTTCCAAAATCATTTGTGCATGCTAAAGGTATTTCTAAACTTTCTACTCTCCTTAACTAAGATAGACTAAAATAATAAGACTAATGTCTTAGGTTCCGTTCCTCAATTAATAAAAAATATCATCAATTAACACCGCCAAATCAAAACCTGCAAAAAACCTTTCACCTCATGACCTGTCCTATTCTCGAGAAAAACTCTTACACTTCCCTATAATTATCTAAAACTCATTCTTTTCTCTCTTTATTTCTCCGATTTGTTTCCATCTTCCTCTCAAACATTTGCAATCCACACTTCGTTGAAAAAATGGCCTTTCCGCAATTCTCACAGCCATATCCCTTTGATAATCAAGAAAGCTTACACGCCTTACCCTTGTTATACCCATTGATTTGACCGGCGTACCCGATTTCTCTTTATGGAAGATCTGCAGTTTTCAGGGGGAAGAGAGAAATAAGGTTTGGAGAAAGGGAATAATGAGTTGCACAAAGTGAGGGGAACAAGGGTTCCTGTGCACAGGACAGGAAAATAGTTCCGATGATGAAAATGTTACTTTTGTTTGAAATGCTTTCCAAATCCGATCTGTTCCAAACTAAGTTTCGTCTTCTGTAAGCCTCGTTGCTACGGTTTCCTCCTCCCGAAAACCTCAAAAGTTCCTCCCTCTTTCTCTTACCAGCAAAGGTACATTGCGATTAACTAGGATTTGTACAACGTCTCGGATTCAAATTTTTTGGCTTAGTCGACTCATAAAAATCCGCACAATAAAACGTAGTCCTCCCCATCTTTAACTTCGTAGAGATTGTTGATAATGTAGCAGATACAGTGAATAGTCCAAACGGAAATATTTCATCCAAATCAAAATTCATGATTCAGATGTTAGTGATTACTCTGGCGAGAGTATTGCCTTAAGAGGAGTGGGTGTTAGGGGAGAGTAAATTTCTGTTTTTTGGGGGTGAATGGATGAGTTTTGTGGTTATTTACAACTCAAGGATGGACAGAACAATGCTGCCAAGGGATCCTTTAGGCGGAAAAGGGGTTAGAGTAAGACCCAGGGAATTTTATATAAGCAACCTGAAACTGTGTCTTCAATTACGAGTACAGTTTGTGGGTGGTAATCTTTTAACGCTTACTGCTGATTTCTGTCTCAATACTTAGGATACCTAACAGGGGATGGGGTCACTATGTCAAGAATGGATGGCCCATTTAGCAGGGTAACAACCTTTCATTCACAACTTGAATATGGAGGCGATCTCAAACGATCCTACCTCTATCAGAATATTCTAGTGTTGCAAGGGATCTATGTTGTTACTCTGTTGTTTTGTTGTTTTTTTTTTTTTTTGGGTTTTTTTTTTTTTTTTGTTTTACCTGTTTTTTTGTTTTTTTTTTTTTTTTTTTTGTGTTGTTTTTTGTTTTTATTGTGTTTTTGTTTTTTTCTGTTCATTTTTTTTTTTTTTTTTTACTTTGTTTTTTTATTTTTTTTGTTTGTTTTGTTTGTCTTTTTATTTTTGTTTTTTTTTTTTTTTTTTTTTCCCTGCTTTATTTTTCTTTTTAATTGTTTTTTTTTTTTGTTTTATTGTTTGGTTTTGTTTTTTGTTGTTGTTTTGTTTGTTTTACTCTCTTTACATCATTTTGTGTTAACGTAGTTCATAAATCTTTCTGCCAAGAAAGAAAAAAGGACAATCATGTTACTTGGATCTTACTCTTATGGAATTACTATTGTCTAAGACTGCAAAAAATTTGCCGATCTTAATAATAGTCATATACCTAGTTTGGCCCAGGCTTTGATAAAAATAAACGGGGGTTTGGCTTATGATTTTGGTTGGACAGTATTTGACATTTTTGGTGTGGCTATAAGAAGTGGCAAGATTCAACCATTTCTATGTCATGGGGAAGGTGGATTATATGGAACATGCCTGGTACGCCTAAAAGTTGAGTAAAAACCTCAACGGTTAATTGCTTCTCTCACTGCTATAGAAGAGGAGATGGAAGCATTAAATGTCACCGTATGAGAATGGAACTATCATCTTGCTCATAAGTTGGAGAGATGAATTGATTGCTGAGAACTGTAGATTAAGGAAGAACTCCTCAGACTCAGGCTGTCGTTACAACATCACGAAAAGAAGTGAATTCTGGCATCTACAAATATCATTGGTTTGCTAACTAAGGGATCATCACCCCTTTCAATTCACCTCTGTGGTCCACCCTCTGTTTTAATCAATCATTCCTATATTGCATTGTCTTATAATTTTTGTCTTGCTATTAAGACTGAAGTAGACATTACTATTTTTGTATGTATATTGGTTTTATGTCTAACTCTTGAATGTAACTAATTATATTCTGATGCTCTATTTTAGTATGCATATTGTCTTTTGGTTTCATTCAATTTTTTGGCTAATGCAAAAGGGGGAAGCAGCCTGCAGAATGATTAAAGTGTTCTCTATATTTATATGGGGGGGGTGTACCTATTCAAATGCAAGCGATTAATTTGCCATATCAAACAGGGGGGAATTTGTTTAATCTTGAGATTTTTGAAAATGTCAAATTGTATGAACAGGTTACACAACATGTTCCAATGAAATTAATTGCAGCGGTTATGGCAAGTTGCAGCATACGAGTTGTGCTAGTTCTATATGGGAAACTTATAGGTACGTTTTTTTTTATAGTATATTTCACTTGATTTAGGACAAACTACAAGAAAATAAATTTTGAGTGCAATAAAGGTTTTGATTTAAGTCCAAGTAGAAGTCAACAAGATTTGTAGAAGACAAATACAGGAGTTGATTTTGTACAGGATTGGTTAATTTCTGATTTATAAATAGGAGAGCTATTTTGATCAGAAAAAATGGCCACTTACAAAGAGAAAGTTCAAAACCGACAAGAGGGTTGAGAGAGTTTTTTGATAATACTTTTGAGTGCTTCGAGTTGAGTGAAAAATTGTAAGATTGATTCAAGAGTCTTGTTTACAATCTGGGTTAGTGATTTGCTTGACAAGTTATAGTACTTGACAAGCATTGAAAAGATAGAAAACTAGGGAGTATTTTTTTGTCTTGAGTAATGAATTAGAGTTGTATAATTCCTTAGGGATAAGTGTTGGTAATCTTTTATTCTTGAAATTTACGAATCAATACAAAGTGTTTTCAAATTAATTATTGTTAGTTTTTCAAGCCAACAGAAACTAGTATTAGTACTGTTCCCTTTGAAGAATTCATAGGGTAGAATCCACAGTTTTGTTGTTTTAATTTCTTTATATTTCTATATACTTTTCTTGTAAAATTCAATGCTAATCAGTGAAATTCATTAACAACAACACCAACAATAACAATAAGCCAAATCACAACAATAACAATAAGCCAAATTAAGTTTATGGCGATAGCTTAGACAACTTTTTATTTGCATATTAAAGCCTTTCTCATAATTATTTTGCTTTTTTGTTTTTCTTTTCCCCACACAGAGAATGCACGCTATTTATTTATTGGACATATATACCAACAATCTCTCTTGGAAAACAGCCATATATAGGAAGACTAAAATATATATGAATCAAGACAGTGTTTGACAGAATCACAATCTGGTATGGACAATGAAAGCCAATGACTTATAACATATTAACGTACAGATTTAGGATCCTTTTTATTGAAATTCACAGGAAGGTATAGACAACTTGAATGACTTTATAACTTTCTCAAGCATACCAATGTCTCCATCAGCTTCCATAGTAGGTTGATAAGCCAACCAAAGTGACTCAAGAACATATGCATCTGGATATGTTCAGAATGGGTGGCTTAAACGAGCATCAAAATACACTATCAAGAGTTACTATATGTGGAGAAGGAACTCGCTCTCTAATCGACATAACTCTTTTGCCTACTCTAAGTAGTACGAGTATCTCCTGAATCACCCAACTTTATCCATAAGTCAGTGACCTAAGGGCCTAATTTCAAAAGCATTAAACTACCACATCAAAGATTGACCTCCTACTATATAATGTCTCAAATAGAGCCATTTGAATGCTCAAACAATAGATATTATTATTTACAAATTCTACCAAAGCAAAAACTAGTCCCACATACCTCCAAAATAAATTACACAAGCCCAATCCATATCTTCCACAACCTAATTAGTCCTTTTTCGACTGTCTGCTTGTCTGTGAATGAAATGTTGTGCCAAGATCGACCCAGGTACCAATTTTCTCTGAGACAACCTCCAAACATATGATATGAATTAAGGGCCATGATCTGAAATGATAGACATTGGCACCCCTTGCAAATTTATACAATCTCATGAATGCAACCTCTGGAAAGAGTATTAAGTCTAAAGTGGTAGAACGTGAGAAGACTTGGTAAAACTATACCCAAATAACATCAAATGTACGAAAAGTTTGTGGAAATCTTACCATGAAATCTATATCTATCCATTTCTACTTCACTCGAGAATGGGTAGTCTTTGAGTCAAATGACCTTACCTCAAGTGCTCATACTTCACCTACTGAATATTCAAGTACTTATACATAAACTTTGCAATATATCACTTATTCAAACACCACCATTAGACTACTACTACTTTTTTTTCTTTCGCCTTCTCCTTCCCCTTTCCCTTTCTTTCTCATTCTTATTCATCTTATTCATCTTCTCCTTCTCCTTTGTCTCCTTCTGCTTCTTATCGTTATACTTCTGCTTCTCTTTCTCTTTCTACATTTGCTACTTCTCCTCGCTCAACTTCGGCTACGACTTTGACTTTGGAAATTGAGAGATTATTTTTTAGACAAAGTTTGTTTTAATTATTTATTTAATTAATTAAATAAAATGGCCAAAATGTTTTTAATTATTTAATTGAGATTAACAGAAACATTTTCAAATTTTTAGTTGATTAACCTGACCCGACTCGGGTGCGCGTGACACGTTTTATTTAAAAATTTTCCCTTTTTATTTAAATTTGCTACTGTTTGGAAATGACTATTCTGAAAGATTGCAACTTTCAGGAATAGTCAGGACCATTTGAAAGGTTGCAAACTTTCATTAATGGTCGTGTGGATTGTGAACGGGTTGCAACATTTCAGAACCTATTCCTCTTGCCTATAAATACCATTCATTTTTCAAAAAATTTCCTTACGAATTATTTTTAAAGGTTGCAAACTTTCATTAATGGTCATGTGGATTGTGAAAGGGTTGCAACCTTTAAGAACCTGTTCCTCTTGCCTATAAATACCATTTATTTTTCAAAAAATTTCCTTACGAACTTTTTCTGATTTTTTCTTCTTCTTCTGCACAAAGTTTCTTTGTGTTCTTTACTGTTGTTAAGTGGTTCGTTGACACCAAGGGAGGAGCCACGTTGGCTCCAGGGTGTCCAATTGGACGCCCTTTGTCGAAATATTAAGTTATATATACACGTACAATTTTGATTTAATATTGATATATATAGAATTTGGACCCCCTAAAAATCCTAAATTACGTGCAGCAGAGTTGGTAATAACTGGCAATATCCTACTCTTTGTTTGGGTTTGATTCTCCGCAAGGGTGTTTCATTTTTCTTTAATTATTTTGACGTCTTGAATTAAATTAGGTTAATAGACATACAGAATTTTAAAATAAATATTTAGTAAATAGACATACTGATTTTGACATAAATATTTAGCATCTTGGTGGTTAAATATGTCATTAATTGCTCCAGAAACCCGAGTTCAAATCCCTTTTCTACTACTCTTTTTTTTCATTTTAAAATGAATTATTTCTTTAAATTTAATATCTTTTCACTGTGGAATAAGATTTCCTAAAATATAATACTTTTTCCTTGAATTTAATATTATTTCCTTGTGGGTTTTTTCAATTAAAATTGAATTATTTCCTTAAATTTAAATACATTTTCCTTGTTGATAAGATTCCCTTAATTTTTTTAAAAAAATTGCGTTATGGAATAAGGTTTTCTTTATCTATAAATAGGAGACGCAATAATCCAAATTATATCACCATATTATTAAGAATAGAATCTCATTATTTTTAGACAGTTGTATAATGTCTTATATAGAAAAGAAAATATTTCATCTAGTACAATTATACTAACATTTTTGAATTATGTTTTCAATAGTATTTTATTTTCTTCATGTTAGTTTTGAATTATACACTTGTAATTCTATTTAAAAAATTACTTATATTTAATTAAATATTGCTTAACTTGATTATTTGTTTTGGTAGTTTAAATTATCATTTTTTTTTAAAAAAAATTACTGTTAAAAGTTTGGCTATCCTTGATGAAATTCCTGGATACGCCACTAGCTGACACTAGAGTTTTGAGTATCAATACGCTGGTGGTTGAGATAATTCTATCTTGGGAGGACATATTTCAAATCAAACCTCGGATACTAGAGGGCGTAATTTCCTTAAGGGGACATTGTGCATTGGGCTTGATCTTTTTCTGTTCTTATTTTCCAGATCTTGTACATTTTACAAAGTTTTTTTTCTGAATTAATTTATGTTCATCTCTCTTACTGATTCATTAAACTTTGGTAGCTTCGTGTTTCTACAAATTTTTATTGGAATCAGTAATTCTGTTTTTTTAAACACAGATTGGCAACATATTATGCCTTGTAAGGCACGTATATATATTTGTACAATTTTATACAAGTATATATGAGCCTACTTGTACACAATTAATGTAAGAAGATATAGTTGTCCGCTGAAATCAAGTTAAAGGTCATGTTTATACATTATGTCTTACAGTAAATATGCACATGATATGGACGAAGAGGAACCCATAGCAACTCAATTGGAAACAAGAAAGTATGGTAAGGATATTCTTTGATATCAAAGAAGCTGAAACAATCAAATAACATTGTGATGCAAAAGGAGGTAGCTAAAACAGTCAAATAACATTGTGACGCAAAAAGGAGGTAAACAACTCAAAGTCTTGAATGCATATATAAATGAAACAAACTTATATCTAGAAAAATATGATAATAAGAACAACAATGAAGAAAGTGCATAAAAAAAGTTTTAAAGGCATTGTAGAGCTGTGGAAAAAACGATTTTTATTATCCCAGAATGTTGCCTCTTTAGGTCACAATAGCTAGAAGAAGAGTTAACAACGTTATCCATATTCTTGAACCTCTCGAACATTTTTTGATCCTCAAGTATCAATGTAGGCCTAGTAACCAAGGGCATAGTAGCGTATATAAAAAGCAGACCCTCGAGTCTAGGATCTACTGTTGCGACTTGCTAACTTAGTGGGATCTGAAAGACATGTCTTGGATGCTGGTCAGGAGTCTGTCCTCCTACCTTAACCTGAGAACCACCGATACACTAGGCAAAATATCAAGTAGAGTCATTTTTTCCAAGAATCTGAGCATACATTCCAAAGTATTCTAAAGTTGTGGTGTAACAACAAACCTAGATGGAGCCCGACTTGGACTACCTCTTGATTCTAAACTTGATCATTCTTTGGAACATAAAACACTGCCAAAACTTTCCTATGACTTACCGAGATATAAAATACTTCAACTAAGTGGATCCAATAATTTATGCTAAAAAGCACTCAGAAATCAACTAAAAGTATGGGCGTTTCTAACCACGTTGGCTACATAGTTATTGAGACATTGAGTTGTTATGAACTCGTCCCCACATCGATTCTCAATACTACTCCCAAAATATGCTCAATCCATATGTTTAAAAATAAAAATCTTTTTGTGGTTTGAAATAATTACTCAAAAACTAGCTCAAAGACTCTCTTGGAAATATGTATTTCCTCTATTGTTTAAATGTTAAAACATTTACTCTTTGAGAATACTTAGTTCTCATATACTCTTTTGAAGAAATGAACTCCATTTGTTACTATTGCTTAACTCAAGATCAGGACTTAAAACAAGTTTAAAACAATTGCGAAAGACTTCTTAAAAGAACTCTCTAGATTTGACACTTAATTTTGCTTGAATTTGAACATGTGGATTCAAAGTTTAGAAGTCATTTAAAGTATTTATAATCGATAAGAAGTGTTAGTACACTATAGAAAGACTCAAATGGGCTAAACGACGAAAAACAGGTCGGGGCGGACGACCCAAATGCAAAGCTGGCACGCGGCGGTAGCCCCAAAGCTTAGAGAGATATTTCTGACCCACTGCCCCAACCACCCTAGCGCATCAGGGACGTGCCACTCCGGCTTCCCCCTGTAAAAATTGATCATTTTTTCAACTCGTTACCTAATCTTAATTCAACTAATTTCGATTCTTTTTCTCAATTTCTCTTTAGATTGAGAAACAAAACATATACACAAGAATCTAACTCAATCAACTCTAATAACAACACTATAATATCAAAAAACTCCTCAATATCATCCCAAATTCAAGAACAAAAGCAATTCAAGAACATGCATTAAGAACATTCAAACATTCAACTATATAGGACGAATTCACACTGAAATAAACATGGTTGGTGCGTAGGTGAATGAAACTAAGATTGTGTGAACTCACATACCTCGTAGGATCAAATCCTTGGGAAATTTGCAATAAATTCCTCGAGAAATCGACGAATCTAGACCTTTTCTTCACCTTTTTCCTCTTGAGTTCTTTCTCTAAAAACCCTATTGTGATTTTGAAATTGTGTAAACTGAACCAATTTGTATTAGACCCCAATTTAATTACTAAAAACAAATTTTATTAATTGGTTATGGAAAAGACAGAAATACCCCTTTAAAATTCGGTTGTCTTTCTTTTTCTAGACAACCCCAACTTTGAATGGGCATATCTCCATCATACGAGCTCAAAAATTAAAAAACTCAGCGGCCTTGGAAGATATCAAAGACCTTTCATTCTATATCTTAAGGCACACCTAACTCATCATGTATTGAGAGTTATGGTCATTTGAGGCTGACCCAAAACTCATACTTAACATAACTCTCGACAAATTTCAGATTTTCATACTTTCCAAGAATGGTTCTTTCTAATTCTAGCTCCTTCGATTAACGAGGTGTTACAATATATCCCCCTTGCAACATTCGTCCTTGAAAGAGATCATTCAAAGTAGACCAACGGTGTAACATCTAACATTCAGCTCAAATATCCAACAAACAAATCTAATACATTTGATATATCAATTAAAGAGTACTAAGAAGAGAATTAGTAACTTGATCTGGAATGTCTCCGGACTCAAAGAGATGTGGATATATCTTCTTCATGTCCTCCTCATCCTTACATGTAGCTTACTCAAAAAACTACTTTCTCCATAGAAGTTTGACTAATGCTACTTCTAGAAGTTTGACTAATGCTACTTCCTTAGTCCTCAACTTGCGAACTTGGCGATCTAGAATATGAACCAAAATCTTCTCATCAGATAAGCTATCCATAATACTTATATCTTCCGTTGGTATAATTAGTGAAGGATCTCTCATACACTTTTTCAATATAGAGATGTGAAACACTAGATGAATTACTGCTAACTGTTGCAGTAGCTCCAATTCTTTTGGATATTCTGGAAGGGCCAATATAATGAGAACTAAGATTCCCCTTGTTGCCAAATCTCATAACGCCTTTTGTGGGTGAAACTTTTAAACATACCTAATCATTTACTTCAAACTCTAAGTCCCTTCTCCTAATATCAATGTAGGACTTTTTGACGATCCTACGTTTTTTTCAACCTTTCTTGAATAACTTTCACCTTCTCTATAGCTTGATGAACTAAGTCTGGTCCTATCATCCCCACTTAACCAACCTTAAACCATATGATTGGAGATCTGCATCATCTCCCATGAAGATCTTCATAAGGAGTCATCTGGATGTTAGAATGGTAGCTATTGTTATAAGCAACCTCAATAAGAGGTAGATGATCATCCCAATTACCTTTAAAATCAATCACACAGACCATCAACATATCTTCTGAAGTCTGAATAGTACGGTCCGCTTGACTATCTGTTTGAGGATGAAAAGTAGTACTCAAGTTCAACTTTGAGCCCAAACCTTTCTGAAACGATTATTAGAACTGTGTAGTAATTGTGCATCTCTATCTGATATAATCAAAGTTGTGACTCCATGAATTCTTACTACCTCTTGAATGTATAACTTGGAATAATCCTCTACTGAATAGGTAGTCTTTACTGGCAAAAAGTGGGATGATTTAATCATTCTATCAATAATCATCCAAATTAATCATGTTGCCTGCGAGACCGCAGAAAGCTAGTAATGAAATCCATATTAATCATCTCCCACTTCCATTTTGAAAGTTCTATATTCTAAGCCATACCACTGGGACTATGGTGCTCTACTTTAACTTGTTGACAATTCGTTCATTTAGCAATGAACTCAGGAATACCTTTCTTCATACTATTCCATTAATATACTTTCTCAAGTCACAATACATCTTTGTGGATAAATGGAATATATGGAGCTATGAGATTTATCCATGATACTCTCTTGGAATTGGTACGTACAACCTACCTTGATACCTCAATACACCATCTCCCCCTTGTTCAGAAGCCATCACTTTTTGCTTATGAACATTTGCCTTCAATTCAAGAAAAATAGGATATTGGTCTTGTTTCTCTTTTACTTCAGATACTAATGATGATTCAACCCTATTCATCACCACTACTCCTCCTTCTGTGACTCTATTAATCGAACTCCTAATCGTACAAGTCTGTGCACATCTTTTGCTAATTCTCTCTTTTCTTTCCTCAACATGGGCAGTACTAGACAACCTTCTCAAGGCATCAACAATTATCCTTACATGGGTAATAGATAATACTCATGGCATAATCCTTGAGTAACTCTAACCACCTTCTCTAGCGGAGATTAAGTTCTTTCTATCTTAATACATAATAAATACTCTTATAGTCGGTGAACACATCCACATGAACACCATAAAAATGATGACACCACATTTTCAAAGCAAAATACTACAATAGCCAACTCTAGATCATGCTTTGGATAATTCTTCCCATGAACTTTCAGTTTTTTGAGGCATAAGCTATACCTTTACCACTCTAGATTGATACACAACCTAAAAAATCTCTAGATGCATCAGAATATACGACAAAGCCTTACTTACCCTATGGTAGGCTCAATAATGGGTAGTAGTGAACCTAGTTTAAATTACTGAAACTAGTCAAAGGGGATGAAATTGATGAGAACCCCTCGAATAATAATGTATAATATCCAACCAATCCCTAGAAACTCTTAAAATCAGTTGGAAATCTGGGTCTAAGCAAATTCTACACTTCTCTATTTTCTGAGTACTCAAATCCTATCACTGGAATAAATATGGCCTAAGAATGCCATAGACTCGAGAAAAAACTCACACTTAGAAAACTTAATTTATAACTCCTCACCTTTTAGAGTTTGGAGAGTTATTCTGAGATTACTACCATGATCTTCCTCACTCCTTGAATGTATTAAAATGTCATCAACGAATACAATAGAAAACATATCTAAATAAGGCTTGAATACTTTATTCATAAGGTCCATGAATAATGCTGGAGTATTGGTCAAACGAAAGGACATAACTAGAAACTCATAGTAACTATAGTGGGTCCTTAAAGTTCTCTTAGTAATATCATTACTTACTCTCAACTGACGATACCCAAATCTGAGGTCTATCTTTGAAAAACAAATGTCACACTGAATTGATCGAATAGATCATCAATTCTCAAAAAAGGATACTTATTATTGATAGTAATCTTGTTCAACTGACGGTAATCTATACACATTTTAAGGGAACAATCCTTCTTTCTCACAAATAAGATCAGAGCGCCCCAAGGTGAGACACTTGGTCAAATTAATCCCTTCTCAAGGAGATCTTTCAACTGCTCTTTAAGTTCTTTTAACTTCTCTAGTGCCATCCTATATGGAGGAATAGATCTAGGACGAGTATGGGGAAGAAGATCTACATCGAAATCTATTTTCTCTCAAAAGGGACTCCAGGAAAATCATCTCGAAAGACATCTAGAACCTATTCATGACTGGAACTTACTGAATAAGAGGTGTCTCAATACTAGAATAATTAACTTGGACAAAGTGATAGACATAACCCTTGGAAACTAAATTTATCGCCTTAAGGTACGAAATAAAATGACTCTTAGGCACTGATGAAATACTCTTTCACTCAAAGAATGGCTCATTAGGAAAATGGAAATTAACAACTCAATTTCTACAACCGACTGAGGCATAACAAGCATAAAGTTAGTCCATACATAGAATGACATCAAAATCTATCATATCTGACTCAACTAAATCATCCATGGTGATCTTGTGATTGAAAAAAATGGTACAATCAAGATAGACTTTCAAACTCACCAACAAGTGTAGGAACATTGAAGAGCTCAATAAGTTTCTCAAGAAGAACATAAAATTTCATCGTAACATAAGGAGTTAAAAAATATAGATTCGCTCCAAGATCTAGAAAATCATAAGCATCAAAACTAAAGACATTGATCATACCAGTTACATCATTTTCTCTTGCTTTGGAGACTAGTGATAACATATAGAAACTTTGCTCCTCCACCAGGCCCTGAACTAGATCCTCTAGGTGCATCCCTGTCCACTAAGAAGATTGGGCTTTATTGCCTCTATTACCATTACATTGTCTTCTCTTAGGGAACTTTTTCATGAAGTGGCCCTCTTGACCATATTGAAATAACCAGTAGAGCCATCGTCACAAACACTTGGGTGTTTCCTACCACACTTAGCACATGTAGTATCTTAATTACCTACTTGTGCCACACTACCCTGAGACTGAGCCAGTCTAGCTCTAAAATTCTGCAAATTCTGACTATTTTACGCACATTTATTCCTTAGTGCAGGTGCATTAGCGGATGATGGAGCAGGTACCTTTTGTTTTTGTTTGAAAGAAGACTAGTTCATATTACTCTTTTACTGCCCGAACTCATTTCCTTTCTTAGCTTTCATGTTTCTAAATTCTTCTATATCCATCAACTTCTCTTCCATAACCAATTGCACATAAATCATGAGTCTCACTATGTCCATGTCTCCTATTAACATAGCTAACTTTCCTTCTTTAGTTCACAAACGAGACAATCCAAAAACAAACAGACTCATCCTGCTCCTTATATTAGCAACCATCGCCGGAGTATATTGGGAAAGTTGGGTGAACTTCAAACTGTATTCATGAACACTCAGAATTTCCTTCTTAAAGGTAACAAGTTCTTGTACCTTGGGTTTTTTTATTTAACAGGGAAAGAAACGCCCCAAGAAGTTCTTCTCAAACATAGCCTAACTCAAAATTTGTGCACCCTTAGCTCTAACCTTCTTCCACTAGTCAAATAAAGTCCTAGCAACACTCTTCAGTTAATAGGCAGTTAGTTCCAGTCGCTCAGCGTTGACAACGTGCATAACCTCAAACATTTTCTGTAGTTCCTCTATAAGAATTTTCAGATCCTTAGTGACACTTGAATTAATGAAGCTTTGAGGATTCACCCTTAGAAACTCACGGATCCTTGAAGTATTTGCCACTCCCTATCAATTCTCTTTCTTTCCATCTTGATTGATCAAAGCTTGACTTAACATTCCAATAGCCTCTCTGAACTCAGTATTGATAAACTCCCATTGGGGTTGAATTTCTGGTGCACGAGGTGTCCTCGCTTATCAACATTTACCTCAAGTCTTAATATAAACAACAGAAAATGAAAAGACTAATGAACTATAACTATCTGTCTATGAAGCCTCTAAAACTATAAGAGATGTCGGTACAAGACCCCCAATCATCCTAACAACTGTAATACTAAAACAATATAAAAAGGGAACCTTTGGAAAGCAATGAGTCTTACTAACTGACTCTGAATGCTCAACAGGATCAACAAAGCGCTTGATGATGATCTTCGTTAGTTGTATCTACATCATAAAATGATGCAAGCCAAATGATATCAGTAATTGGAATGACAAGAATGGAGTGGGAATCTAAGCCAAGTAAGGCTTGATGGATCTCAAGAAATACTTACCTCAACTTTACTCAACTCATGGATACTCAACTCAATGTAGAAATAAACAACAGTAAAGATGTATTTTACATAAATCATTTAAATAGTAGATAACATCTCAAAGTATTGGAAAATACTATAATATCTTAGTCGTATATGAGAATACAAAAATAAACTTTGTTTGTAAGATTCTCTAACAGACAACCATCACTATGAGCTACGTGATGAAACATGGTCTCGCCCATGCTAACAAAACTGTCCTATAACCTGTCGGGATATAAAACGCCTCAATTAAGTGGATCCACTAGTCTATGCTAAAACATTAAAAATCATCTAAAAAGTATGACCCTTTCTACCCACATTTGCTAAATGATTTATGGAGACATTGAGTGGTTATGAACTCGTTCCCCCTGGTGCTCAGTACTACTTTAAAAATATACTCAGTTCATATGTTTAAAAACCACAACTCTTGGAAATTGGTGTTTCCTTTCTTGTTTAAATGTGGAAACATTTACTATTTGGGAATACTTAGCTCCCGTATACACTTTTGAAGAGATGAATTTCATTTGTTACTCTTATTTAACTCAAAACTCAAGTCTTAAAACAAGTTTAAAATATTTTGCGAAAAACTTCTTGAAATAACTCTAAGAACTCTCTAGACTTAGCTTTTAACTATCCTTGTATTTGAAATTATGGATTAGAATGTCTGATTCTTGTTTCTAGATGATTTCTAGATGTTTAGAAGTCATTTAGAGTATTTATAATTGTTAGGAAGTATTAGTACACTTTAGAAGGACTCAAACGGGCTCAATGACGAAAAACAGGTTGGCGCGGACGACCCTGGCGCACTGTTGGCATGCCGCGTCAGCCCATAGTTCAGAGAGACATTTATGGTGCACTGCTGGCGCGGTGCCCCAACCTCCTGGCGCATCCGAGGTTGCCACGCCAATTTCCCCCTAGTTAAATGTGACTAACTTTTCAACTCGTTTTGTGATCTTAATTCAATTAATTTCGATTCTTTTTCTCAATTTCTCTTTAGATTTAGATACCCAAAACATATAAACAAGAATCTAACTCAAACAACTTTAGTAACAACACTATAATCTTAAGAAACTCCTCAAATATTATCCCAAATTCAAGAACGAAAGCAATTCAAGAACATGCATCAAGAACATTCAAACATTCAACTATTTAGGTCGAATTCACACTGAAATAAACATAGTTGGCGCATAAGTAAACGAACCCAAAGTTGTCTGAACTCACATACCTCGTAGATCAAATCCTCGGGGAAATCCGCAATCAATTCCTTAAGAAATCGACGAATCTAGACATTTTCTTCTCTTTTCTCCTCTTGGGTTTTTTCACTATAAACCCTAGCGTGATTTTGCAATTGTGTAAACTAAACAAATTAAATTTAGATCCTAATTTAATTACTAAAATTGAATTAAATTAATTGGATACGTAAAAGACCAAAATACCCTTTTAAAATTCGGTTATCTTTCCTTTTCTAGACAACCCCAACTTCGAACGGGCATATCTCCCTCGTACCAGCTCGAAAATTAGCAAACTCGGCGGCATTGGAAAGATAATTCAAATGTCTCTTATTCAATATCTTATGGCACACCTAAATCATCATGTATTGATACCTAACTTAACTCTTGTCCCAAACCTCATACTAACATAACTCTTGCCAAATTTCAGATTTTCATACTTTCAAAAAAATGGTTCTTTCTAATTCTAGCTCCTTCAATTTGCGAATATATGTATACTTTTTACCTTCACACTTCTATTATATCTATGAAAGCTTTGATTTTTAAGACTTCATTTTGCTAATGTTATTATTTATGTATGATAGTTTGATACTAATTTTGGTGGAGGGTTGACTTACCTACCAATGGGATAGTGCAAGTGTCATCATGCCTTATGATTTTGAATCATCACACTTCTTATTTTTGAAAAAAGGGATTATTCTTCTTTAGTAATCCTCATCACATATCTAAAAACTTATTTCATTCGGTATGTTATTGTCAATCTTTAATGAAAAAATATTATAACTAATCAGAAGTACTCTTATATTTTCCTACGCCACGCTTGACGTAAACTTTTTTGTCTGTCGAAATATTGAAATATGATGCAAAAATGTTTTCTAAGGATATATAAATGTCTTTTGTAAAGCATATATTCAATAAACATTTTCAACCAAATAAGCCCGTGTAAAAAGGTTAGAGTAATTGTTTTATTATCTATATATCTCCAAAAATAATCATGGAATATGACCTGTACAATTTCAATTTTAATATTAACAATTTTCATCTTTTTAAGGAAAAAAAATAATAATTTCCTTAAAATCAGATTACACTAATCAAATTATTTAAAATTTGGAATCTAAATTATGAAAGTTCTTAATTTGACTACATTGACAATTCTTGTTTAACAACTATAAAAGCGACACATCTCTTCATGTTTTATATATTCTACTCCAAAAGAAAATATTTTTTTTGTTCAAGTATCAAATATGGCTAGAAAAAGGCTCAGAGATGCTAGGAACTACAACGAAAATGTGAGAAACTCCATCTTAGATCGAAGAGAAACAAGTTTGTTCAAGAAAGCCGAAGAGCTTTCTATCTTGTGTGGCATAGAAGTCGCCATAATTATTTTTAGGCCAGGAAAAATCCAACCCATTGCTTGGAAATCCGCAAGTCTGACTCAGGATGTCTTGACGAGGTATTTAAGTTTTATTGAGTTCAAAAGGCTTGAAAAGTTGGTCACACATGAAGAATATCTTCAAAAGAAAGTTGATAAAAAAGAAGAACAAATTAGCAAATTAGAGAAACTGAATGAGGCGAAAGAAATGGAAATCCTCTTCAACCAACTAGTGGAGGGAAAAAGTATTAATAAACTGGATGCTAGAGAAATGAAAGGTTTGCTAAAGGTGTTTGCTGCAAAAATGACTAAACTTGATGAAAGAAAGAAAGAACTAAACCAGCCTCCAAATCCTCCATCCAACAAAGAAAACATTACCTTATCTGCAAGTCCAATGGAAGAGTCATTCAATGACCCGGGGTTTATTGATACAATAGCTACATTAGGGGATGGAAGCGGTATAGAGCCTGCACCTAAAGAAGGCAATGCCATCAATATTGAAGATGATGGACATTACAAGGACCTCGATTGAGAATGTAATAATTATAATGTTCTATCATTGTTTCTGCATGTTCTCTTTTCATAGTGTGTGTCTTAATTTGTAGCATTTTTCTTTTCAGTTCATGTTATTGTGCTTTTTATTTCAATCATTTATGAATGTTATTCTATTTTGTTGGAAAAATGAACTAATATTCTTCGATTAATAAGTTATTTTTGTCAAAATTTCGGATTAAGTTGAATATTTATTTTTAGTCGTACATATTTTATTCTCCTCAGTTAGCAACCGAGGTATTTGATACAAAAGAACGGAAGTGTCGTTACATTTAGGAATATCTACCCTATACATTGTATCCTATTCAAATCCATCAAAGAAAAGCCTCAAATTTAATAAACTTCCCAAGATCACAAATTTTTTTTATAGTATATAATCAATGCATTTCACTATATAATTTGTATATCTTAATTTACAATGTATAAGTATTCATCATTCCATAATCATTAGATTTTTCCTATTTTTCTTAGGTTTTGGAATAAATGAATAAATTGGATTTCAGGATCTTTTTTTGTTTGGGGGGGGGGGGTATTTGAAAATGATAAGGATTGACAACGCGAGACAAAGAGGTAAGGTTCCCATGGGGGATTTCTCCAATTATGAGTGATATTTCATGTTTAAAGTCAATTGATATAGTGGAGAAAAGACTAAGGGCATTATTTGGAGATCGACTCAAAGGGTATTTTTAGGCTAATGATATTTTAATGTTATACCTTGAATCTTGTTGTGCCAACCAACCATTTGTGTAATTAGTAGTAATAGACAACCAATAATTATCTTGTGTCTTGTTTATCTTCCATAATTTACTTTATTACAAAGTTATTCAAAGACCATATTCTTTGAGTGCTTAGGACACAACTAAACTAAAAAAAAAAACTCTCTTTAAGTTATTCTAACAATCTATAATTGATGGTAGAGTCCCCTTTACACTTGTAGACCTAGAATTTGGATACTTTGGATGCACTAAATTATTAGTATCCTTTAAATTCAAAACTTATATTAAAAACAATAGAATGTGGTTCTAGCTGGTCTCTAACAGAGGTCCACAAGGGTGGGTGCACTGGCCAATATCAGCAGTACTAAGTGTCATCCTCTGCTTTTTATAGGGGTGCTGTTTTTTATATTTAGTTTCTGCTAGTTTCTCAAAACAGATATCTCTCTCTTAATTAACCGGTGCACATGCATTCCCACCTATACACGTGGGTCCATATTTGCTTATAGCATAATTGAGAATGACTACATGGGAAATTCAAGTGTAATAAGGTATACCACCATACGGGTGCAAATCGATCAAATCATTACATACATACATAAATACGTAAAAAATCGTCAATAACAATCTAAAAATCAAACCTTTTAGTACAGAAATATGAGCAAAACCTGTTCTCTTGTGATATAAATATCAGAAAAGCAACATCAACATCAAGACCCCCATAAAAGTTGTGGCAAAACTGTAAACTAGTGATAGTTTACAGTCTATCTGGCTGCTACTAGTATCATCGCGATCAGCTGATTGTGATGGTGCTAATGCAGGACATGGCAGACCTTGCTGTGTACCTTTGCACACACTGGCAAAAAGACCAGTTGGGTAATGTCCGTACTGATTGATGTAGCCGTGCATTACAGAGATACAGTCATTTGATTGATTATTCAGACTTTCGACGAAAGGACAAGCAAACTGTAAAAAAGCATCGCAACATTGTTTGGCTGGGTATCGTGGTGGCTTGCATTGGCTAGTGATGATAGTGTAGTTCTGAAACTCAAAGCTAACAGGACAAGCTGCATTGAGAAGTAAAGGTAAAAGAAACTCAAATTATCTTTCAAGTTAGTTTGTGAAGTGATTAATTACGTATTGCATCTAAGAATAAGCATTCAATGACTTGTCACGCCTATGTTGCTCGGACTCTTAAAAAATGTCATCAGATGAGTATCGAATTCTTCAAAAGTAGATGTGGTAATATATTTGAAAAGTTTGAACAACTTAGTCTCAGCTAAGTGAATTAATCCCTCTATTTCATATAACCTAACCATTATTGACTTGGCACTACTTTACTTAGAGGAGTATTTTACTAAACTAATCTGATTAATAATGAGTTGAAACTTTCAATTTGACTACAACCATTTTACGTAGTTATTTAACACTAAGCATAACATGGGATAGAAGTAATAAAAGTCTCTTAATTTACTAAAATGAACAAATAACATAAAATATCTATTATTTTTAGTATAGGGGACAAAGTAAAGTAATACAGAAAGGAATGTGTTTGTGGAAAGGGCATAATACATTCAAACTTTGTCTCAACTGGCAAGTAATAACTCCAACTTTGAGTATACACATTTAGACATTTTAGCTCGTCTCTGTTGTTAATTAGTTGCACACTATAACTAACAAAATGATCATTTAGACATTTCAAATATTTGTGTCACGTTAACATCGAATGTACATGAGATATACTGAAGACGAGTTGAAGTGCTTAGTTATTAATTCAGACCAAATTGAAGTGTGTAGATGTGCACTATAAATATTAGAGTGCCTTATTGCCGGCTAAGGTCAAATTTGAGCGTTTGGTTGTATATTATGCCTTCTGGAAATCCAGGACTATGGGGATAGTTTATTCCCCAAAGTAGCCATTGTTTATCCAAAATTAGTTCTAATTTTCTTCAATCCAAGACTGCAACCAAACATCCCAAAGATATGCTCTGCTATGGGAAAAATGAGGTAAACTGACATAACTATAATACTAGTATTGTTGGTTGGAAACAAGTTATTTCGGGATTAATTATTTTGAGATATAAGTTATGTCATCATATATATGAGATAATATATTCTATACGGTGGAATAAATATCCAGAATTGTCTAATACCTTCAATCAAAAGCAGAATAAAAATATCTAAATAATTAAAATTACCATATTCATTAAGTACAACCAAATCGCTTAGTCACAAGAGATTCCCCAGTTGAAGACAAAAAGAATGTGCAACAAAACTAGACTCAACAAATTAACAAATTTCAAAAGGGAAAACCCCTTTTCATTCCCCAAATAAAAGGAAATTTTCACACAGAGACATAAAAATATGAGATACCAAGAATATCCCCACAACAAATTATCCAAATTCAATAAAATAACATTTAATTAGAATACTCAAAAAGTAGCATGGAGATTACCATCCTTAGCCTGAAGAAGATTTCTCCCAGTTGAAATTGGGTATACAAAAGTTCTATCTGTGGCAAAAAAAATTGGTAACTAACATTGAATACACTAAAACCAAAAACAACATTAATTACACTAATAATAAAAAGGAAGAGTTAGTGCAGAAAAAGAAAAAAAAATAAAAACCTGATATAGAAATTGAAGTCAAGGCTCCATGCAGAAGAGAGAAAAATAAAAGTAGAACAAAACAAGAGCAATAATGTCTCCACTGCATTATTGTCTTTTAACTTTCACAAGAGGGTCTCTCCTTATCTATTTAAATAATAATGATAAGAAAAAAATAAATAGATATAGAGCTCACATTTAATTTTGATCTCATTAATTGTTGGGATAAAGACAGACTATTTTTTAGATTATGGTCGAAATTTTAGAGAGAGATTTTTAATTAAACTAAGATACTATTATTCTTCAAATTAATTTTTTAAATAATTTTGTATATCTTTTTTGCTTATATGACATTCAAACATCCGTCACGCATCTCAACTATGTGAAGTCTCGAAGTGTGTCAGGTAGGATAAAAAATATACAAAATTATGCAAAAAATGAATTCAAGAAATAATATAAACTTAGTGTAGTTAAAATATATTTATGAAATTTCAATCATAGTCTAAGAATCTATAATTATTTTGTAAATGATTTTATATATTTTCTAACTTCCATAGTTCCATGGTAGTTATGTCTGTATTGGATAAAAAATAAATTAGGCATGCTATTTTTTTAAAAAATAAAAATTGGACACGTGGCACTAACAAAGGATGTTCAAAGAAGTTGGTTCAAAGGAATATGTTGGGTAAAGGTCAACCTTTACCTTGGTAAGTTAGAAAAATTGTCCATTTTTATATGTTATTATTTGTCTAGAATTACACAAACAATAAAAATAATGACTCAATTTTTTTACTTGCACCAATAAAACAGAATATCTTAAAGAATAATAAAAAAAATACATTACTTTTTTTTTATAAATGACCGTAAAGGACCGAATATTACGTAAATGACCGAAAATAAAAAAAACTAACTAAATAATATAGAATCTGTTATTCAGGGATTTATCTCAGGTGATCCGATGCGTCAGAGAAGAATGGAGTGGGACTCTATACGCCGACACGTTAAAGCTTCTTCTCTTATGAGATTTCGATTTGAATAACAACAATGGTTTATTCAAAACACGTTCTATTGTCCCACCAACTGATCAGTGAGTTCATGCCGCACATATATTTAAGAAGATGGTTTTTAAAATTTGAAGAATTATTTGATGTTATGCTCAATTAGTTTTTTACATTATGCTTTCTTTTTCAATTTAAAGATTTATTTGATGTTATGCTCAATTAGTTTTTAGATTATTCTTTCTTTTTGGGATAATGTCCAAGTATTCCTTCAACCTATGCCTGAAATCTCAGAGACACATTTATACTATACTAAGGTTCTATTACCCCCCTGAACTTTTTGTATTAATATTTTTTTACCCCTTTTCGACACCTTACGTGGCACTATCTTGGGGCTCCAACGATGTTGACTCTTTTTTCAAACTAGTGCCACGTAGGCTAAAAAGGGGTTAGAAAATTACTTATACAATAAGTTCAGGGGGGGTAATAGGACCTAGTATAGTATAATGTGTATCTGAGATGCAGGCATTAGTTAGGGAGTACTTGTGCATTTTCCCTTTTTTTTTTATAAAAAAAAATTACATATTTATTCTATTTTGTCTTTAGTCTTCAAGTTTTTCTGATAGAAATAAGAACAAAGGTTTAATATACTCCGTAACTTTGTTATTTAGATTTAATATGTTTTTTGTTATAAAATTGATTCATATATAAATATATTATTATACAAATGATTTACATATACCCTTTCCTCTAACATGTGAAAACAATAATTTTAATTTAATATAATGTTTTAATTATTTTTAAAAAAATATATAATCCATATGGGTATATTTGATTCTCTTCAAATGTATTTGTTTACTTTTTTATTTAAACAACTAATTTAAATTTATTATTTTGATAGTTAAATTTATTTATTTTTCACTAATTTTCATATAAAATTTAATATACATGCCCCATTATTTTTAGCAAATATAAAAACTAAATTACAATTTAGTCGCAAAAGAATAATTTTAACTTTTTTCTTTAAAGCTAAAGAATAAACGGAAAAAAAGAAGAAATCAAATAATGATAATTAAATAAGTGGGATAATGCCCAAGTACCCCCTCAACCTATGCCCGAAATCTCAGAGACACACTGATACTATACTAAGGTCCTATTACCACCCCGAACTTATTGATTAATAATTTTTTAACCCTTTTCGACTACGTGGCACTATTTTGTAGGGGTCCCAACGATTTGTGACCTTTTTTTTCCAAACTAGTGCAACGTAGGCTAAAAAAGGGGTTCTAGAAAATACTTATAACATAAGTTCAGGGGGTAATAGGGACCTTAGTTATAGTATAAGTGTGTCTCTGGGATTTCGGGGCTAGGTTGAGGGGGTAGGTCACGTGGCATTACCCTAAATAAGTCAAAAAATAACTTATATATGACGAAGATAAAATATACCTTGAATTTTGCTGGGAAAGATCATATAGCCCTACTATGATGTTTAAAATTAAAAATAAAAAAAAATCTAAAACTTATTTTTGTATTTTCTTTAGATAAAGAATATGCGTTAGCTTCTTTTAAATGGTATGAAAAGCATATACATGTGAGTCATTTATATAACGATAAAAATATATATCAGTCATTTTCATAATATTAAATATATTAGCGTTGAATGAAAAAGTTGAGAGATATGTCAGACTTTTTTCCAATAAAAATATAACTTTCGTAATTTTTCCGTTTTGAATGTGTAAGGTTTTCTATCATGTTTTCCTCTGTAGATCTTTTTATATTTGTATATTTTTTGTAGTATTCATATTTGCTAAACGTGCCAATTGAAAATCATCGATTCCTCTAAAAATATGCACGTTTATTGCGTACAATATATTATTTTCATCAAATTATATGAAATTATCTGAATGGTTATCATGAATGGTAGGAACTTGTTTGGGTAATTTTTGAACTAAGACGTTGCGTTATAATACTATTTTTTTTTACAGTTTATAATTATTCTTTTTGACAAACTTTTCAATTTCATTAATCAATTTATTTGGTTATATTTTTTTCTTAAATGTAATCCTTTTGTCATTGTGATACCATTCCCACTTATTTTTTTTCTTATATTCTTTCAATTTCGACTAAATTTATCTATTTCTTATTTCATTTGTATATTATTTGAAAAGAATGAGTTTCAAAAAGAAAAAATTTCTACTACTCTTTGTTCACTTTTATTTGTCGTCTATTATTAGAATTGATTTTCATTTTTACTTGTCACTTTTGACATATCAAGAAAAGACAATTATATTTTTTCATGTTATACGATCAACAGTACATACTCTTTATACTAAACATCATTCAATATGAATAGTTTGATAAAATATATATATCTATTATTATTTTTTAATGGATGTTTCAAGTTAAACAGTGATAAGTAAAAATGAACTGAGGGTATTATTTAAATAAATATATCAAAATTCCTAAATACATAATATTTTAATGAAATGCACTAAGAAAATTATGTATTACAATTATAAATACACATGAACACATATTCTTTTCTATTTTATCTATTTAAAGAACTTACTAATGAGAAATGCAATTCATTTAAATTTACATCCAATACAAGTATCTATATTCATAACTTAATTAAAAAAATGTATAAAATTAGTAATATATACATGAAAAAATCCATATATTTCATCAAGGATATGTTAACAATATTAATTAAAAAATCATTATTTTTTTTTAACTACGCAAATCGTGGGCCATTATACTAGTTGGAATTACAAAAATTGCAAACTGAAGCTTAGCGAAAAATTTCTTGTCAAATACTCTCACAATTTCTATTTTGATGTCATTATTTTAGATTTTACGTCCCTTAAGAAATTAAGCAAATCTGTCATTGTATTCTTATTTAGTGTTTTTTTCAAGTTAAATTTTCAAAAAATGAACACAAATTAGTTTATTTTATTATTATTATTATTAGTTATATTATTTTATATTATTAACGAATGAACATGAATATTAAATAATTCTTTGATTTTTCCTATGTGATCAATGCATATATCAGCTAATAAGTCTCAAGAATAAAATAAAAAGAATCATATCAATTATGTATTATTTTATAAGATAACAAGTATTAAGAAATAATAAATATTTATTTATAGTAGGGATACAGATGTAAATATATATAGATAATAAAAAGAAGATTTTTAAAAAGGAAGTCCCTTTCAGCAATGAAAATTAAAGTCATCTTATAGGATGCTTGTCGTTTGCCGTGTTGGCAACTTGACTCAAGGGAAAAAAGGATGTGTAAAATTATCACCACCACTCATTTAAAGATTAATTTTGACACTTTACGTGCATTTTGCTCATATTAAAAATTCTTTAGTCGTTTTTATTAATATTGGTAAAATTTAATTCTTCAGCATTAAGGGCAATTATAAAAAATTGTCAGTTACAAACTTTCTATTAAATCTATAATCTGATCTCTATCTAATATACACAACTGTTTACAAAAAAAAAAAAGAAAAAGTAAAGATACTATACAATTCCATTTGACCTTGTAAATTGAATTGAATCTATTTTCAAAGCATATACCATTCTTTTCCTTCCAAATTGACCACCATATACATGATGGTATTAACCTTCCCCATCTCCTCCGACTCTTGTTGCCTCCTCTCCTTACCCAACTCTTTAACAACTCAGATGTATGTTCTGGCATTGTCCAATTCAGATTTGAGATTCTAAGGAATAATTTTTTTTTAATTGTTTCATAAAATATATTTCCATCAAATATCTTCATATTGAATGAGATTAAAGGAGTACAAGAGATAGTATCAATAAATGTAAGAAAATGCAATTCTATTCCTGAATGAGCCTGTAACAAAGAAAAATAAAAGCAAGAACAGACTTTGACATTATTATTATTATGGGTATGGATTGACTGGCTCTTGTTATTTCTATGTTCACATTCTAGGATAGGTGTTTCAAGCATGGAAGGGCACATTTATTTCATATATTCGAGGTTGGAAAATGATTGCTAAGGGTTGCATTGTATCATTTTGTTAGAGTTCAGGATGTTGACCTAGAACCACCGAACTTGTAGTCAATTCTTGTTGTTAATTAATGAATTTCTAGGTGTCTTTCCGGATGATCTCTTTGATATTCCCTAAATTGGGAGATTAATTTGCTATTGATACATTACCAAATATCCACCCAATATCAATTCCTCCGTATAGAATGGCACTAGCATAATTAAAGGAATTAAATGAGTAGCTAAAAGACTTGTTAGGTAAAGGTTTCATCAGGCCAAGTGCATCATCATGCGGTGCACCAATATTGTTTCTAGGAAAGAAAGATAGGTCATTGCATAGATGTATAGACTATCGACATCTCAATAAGGTTACTATAAAGAACCAATGCTCACTGCCAAGGATTGATGACTTGTTTGAGCAGCTATAAGGTGCTCGATATTTCTCAAAGAGTGATTTATGTTATGGGCACTATTAGGTATGAGTTCGAGAAAGTGATATTCCTAAGATAACTTTCAAGATCAAATATGTTCATTTTGAGTTTCTTGTAATGTATTTGAGATTGACAAATGCCAGTAGTTTTTATAGACTTGATAAACAACATATTTAGGCCATTCTTAGACTCATTCATGATTATGTTTATTGATGATATTCTTATATATTCACAATTAGAGTAGGAGTAGAGAGACATTCTTGGAGAAGTGTTTAAGGTACTTCGAGGTCATAAATTGTATGATAAGCTCTCGAAGTGTGACTTTTGGTTGTATTCTGGTATACATGTTGACATGAAGAAGATTGTGGTCGTGAATACTTGACCTAACCTATGCCCCTAATAGAAGTTTGTAGATTTTGAGGTTAGCAAGCTATTTTAGGATGTTTGTAGACAGATTCTCTTCACTTGTAACACCTTTGACTAAGCTAACTCAAAAAGTAGATAAGTTTCAGAAGACCGTAGTCTGAGAACAAAGCTTTCAAGAGTTAAAAATACAGGTGGACTTTAGCCCCAGTTTTGACCTTAACAGAGGATCTAGAGGGCTATGTGGTTTATTTTATTGCTTCAGGCATCGGGGTTGATTATGTTTTGATGCAACATGGTAAGGTGTTACTATTCTTCTATATATCTAAAATAATCACGAGAAAAACTACCTGGCCCATGATATAGATTTGGCCGCAATTATTCATGCCTTGAAAAATTGAGCATTAATTATATGATGTGTACACAGATCATAAAAGCATTCAATACATTTTCAAGCAAAAGGATTTGAATCTATGATAACATTGATGGCTTGAGTTGCTGAAAGATTATGATGTGAACATCATATACCATCCCGGGAATGGTAATGTGGTAGAGTATTCCCTAAGTCATATTTAATTAACCCCTCAAAAGTACAAAAAGTTAGTAAGAAGTTGATTGGTTGCATGATCTGGGGCAAAACCCACTGGTGCAGTGTTTCATGAGGGTGGTCTATAGGTCGTAAAGGGTTTTACGAATCGTTTATATGCCTCATGGATTACCTTAATTTGGGAAAAAAAAATCGGTTGCTCGTTGGTTCCATAAGTTGATATACATCATGCTCAGTGTATACTCGTGGAAATGACTCGTAGAGTGAAGGTTAGAAAATAGGAAAAATGTAAAGTGTTTGACCTTTTTCACGAGCCAAAAAGACAAATTCTTTAAAAAAATAGGGAACACTATTGTAGAAATGTGTCTCAGGTTACAACTCAGGTAAAATTAAGAAATTTTATATTTTTGGATCAAGATGGGTGGGTTAATATAGTTGTACTTAAATTGAAGGAAAAACTTCCATCGCTATCTTGAGGAGGTTTGACGAGTTGTATAAGGAACAAAGGGTCATGAAAGTGGTTTGTGGTTCTTCATCAGAGACCTTAACAATCGTTAAATGGTTAACAGATGGAAAGTACGATCCATAGAAGCATGTACATAATGCAGAAGGTAATTGTTGTTACTGTCCCATAACTCTTTCTTAGGTGATCGTGGGTCTTCTCCAAAAAAACGCGTTACGTTCGAAACGTCGTCGTTTTAGTCTAACGGGTTGTGTAAACCCTAAATCACGTTTCCCCTCATTCTCGCCAACTTGAAATATTCGCTCTCAACGCCAAGAAGGAAAATCAAGGAGTCCATGTGTCCAAGGGTGCATCCGGCTGAGCAGTCCAAGATAGGTGGTCATCAAGGGCTATGTAACAGGCAGCAAGGAGGGCGAGCTGCACCCATGGGATCCCACCGAGAAGCAATTCTCTACTTCGATTCGACCGCAGGTATAGGAGTAGGCCGGTCCCGCGAGCATTGGGGCACTATGCACACCCCGGGTTCCGGGGGGGGGGAGACGGCACAAGAGGGGGGCCGGATAATCGCAGTGCAGTGACGTCCAGGAGGGGGGACCGGGGGAATAGTGGGGGCGAAGCAGAACGAAAGAGGGGGGACATAGTATGCAAGAACGATTAATGGGGAGAAGGTGCACGAACCGAAGAGCCTTTCCCCGACGCAACCGGCGCGGGCGTCCGGGGAAGAGGACAAAGAATAGCCTCTCAGCATTCCTCATTACATTTCATCGGTTACAAAGTGTCAAAAAATTAAAACTTCTCATACAGCTATATAGTGAGGATTTACAAGACCTCTCGCATACTACTAGGAAGTTTACTTAGACCCTTCACATATGAATGCGTAACATGGGCTCTCATTTAGCACAAATACGCTACATAGAAATTAGCTATACTTTGTTCATATTGGGGAACCATCTAAACCGATACAATTTTGGACACAACTATACAGTCAATATCCATTATAGCTTAAATCATTCCAAATGAGAAAGAATGAACAATGTTCTTGAATCGACGATACAATGTCAAATCTAGAGCATAGAGAAGGTAATATCCTCAACATGAGGATTACCATACTTGGAGAAAAACAAAATCCAAGTCTTCTCAAATCGGCCTCCTAGGAACTATGTTCGAGAATCATGCTAAGGACATTTGTTCAAAACCAGCTCAGTTACTTTGAAAAGCCTTTAGTCACCATCCAAGACACATCGGAGCCAATTGACCACATATTCATCAAGATAAGCCATACTGTCCAATAAAGATCAACATCTATCACGTAAAGTCAAGTCAACATTTGTATAACATTAGAGTACAATACCAAAGCAATCCAACATAATGTCGTACAACAAAGCATGTAAAGATTTCATAACAGTACAACATATGCAGCCCTTACCTCACGAACCCTTACCAGCTTCGTGTGCAATGATCAATTGAAAGTCCCATAACCCCACACAACAAGTAACCCAACAAAGGATCACAGTAATGTCTAACTTCATATAACATACATCATGATACTTGATGTCCCGTGTTGTCACGGTACCTTTCACATGCCATTTTCTTAAGTTTAAGGGTGTGTCGAGGCCTTTTTTGTATAATTCTAAATATTTTTTATCTGTGTTTGGCAGGAAACTGTCCAAAACAGAAAGCAGAGACTGTGCAAAATCATGTAGAAGTTTCGCCAACGGAGCTAATCGAGCGGCTGTCGCCCATCGCTGTCCGTAGGTGGTAATCGTCGACTGGAGGTTCAAGCTGCTGAAATAAAATTGGGGAATTCTGACTAAGTGCGGGTCTATGGAAGGATCAACGGACTGTCTTGGCAAACCGTTGATTGTAACAAAAAGTAATTCCAGTACCCGACTTGAAGAAATCACTAAGTATGGAGGAACGGAGGCATCGATGGACCATGTTGTTGGTCCGTTAATTGTAACAGAAAGGATGCAAAAGTGGAGGCTGAAAAAGATTCTAAGTGTGGACCGACGGAGGCAGTCGACGGTCCGTCGTTCCATCGACGGACCGTCAGTTCGGTTGTCGACTGAAGACACGTTTTGGACAGATTTTTTCTTTATTTAAAACTCCATATATTTTAGGACGTTATTACTATAAATAGGGTTACAACCCCGTTTTTATGGGGTTAGACTTTTGTGAATAGTTTTCCTAACTCCTATTATTGGAAGTTGGACCTTTGGATGTTGGGAATTACTCAAGTTTTTCTTTTCCCTCGAATCGATTCTCAGATATTTGATTTATTTCAAGTGTTATATTCTGGCTTTTTGTTCAAACTGGGTCAAAGTAAGTACTAATTTTTATTTAATAACTATGATTTCGTATTCTCTAAGCATGAGTACTAAATCTACAAGTCTGGTTGTTGGAACCATGGTTTCATAGGGTAAAACTACTCATAAAAAGTTTAAAATAATCTGTTCTTGCATGTATTGAATAAATCTTCATTTACATGTCTTTCTACGAGTGCAGCAACGCGTTAAAACTCTGCCTTATTCTACTTGCCGGGACAAGGTATGAGTGAACTTTCGTAGCTGCCGTAATCAAGGAATAGGGATACATAATTTAACCACTTTGCATGCAATACACTACGAAATAATCGTTATTGCTATGATTATCCCACCCACGTTATGAACCTATGGGAACCTTACACATTCGTTTCTCTCTCAGCCTTGACAACCATCAAGTTATAAACTTGCTATTAGTATACTTAGAACATTAAATATTTTTGTTACCAAAATTCCCCCATTAAAGTAATTAGTTTCAAAAAGTAAACTTGACTAATAGACTTATCACGATTGAGGTTAACAAATCATTTCCTCGTGGGATCGACCCCAACCTCAACAATTGGGTTCTTCACTTGATACGACCGCTTACTACTTCTTTTAGGGATTATACTTTTGCGTATCAGTATCATCATCATATTAGTAAAGTATACAAATAATATGTGTCATAGTAGACTAACATTATAAGGGTCATCAGTCAACATGTAAATGAGGAACATGGCATTTCATTAACCATAAACGCATAAGAACAGCCTCCTAATACTGCCCTCAGTCCACGGTGCAATCATAGGTGAAAGGGGGAAAAAAAAAAAAAAAAAAAAGTCCCATACCCTACATTACTAAGAAGAACCCTGAAGTAATCCTAGTTAAGTTTCACATTATACGTCCATTTTACTTTTTGGGACAATTGCCTAACCGACATAGACCACATTAGCTAAATATGGAATCCGGTGTCATACCCTAACCCAGAAAGAATTTGGTCTACTTGCCAAGGTAGCACAATACATTAACATAGCATTCTAGTTGATCCACTAGCTATCTTCTATGGGGCACCCGTAGTTCACGAACTAGGAGACATACTTGAGGACCCTCTTTATGCCAATTCTTGTCATCTCTTATCATGAGAACCATTCTGAACCTAGCTTCCCACATTGGGAAGGGACACCTCTCACAGCAACTTCACTCGGTGCTAAGCTAAAGTCCCTTTTTGAAATGTCTTTAAGACTTTATTAATCATCATAGATTAGTATAGGTCATAGGAGACTAATCCTTTGTATATCATAATCAATAGCTCATTTGGAATTGCATGAGAACTTTCTTTCAATACAACCCTCATACGTGACATTAACACATTATCATCATCATTTCATAGTAAGGCACATAACTGATCCAAATAAACCTTTTATCATTACACCTTAATCATAATCTCACCATCCATAAAATCAAGACATTTCAATTACATTCATCATACCATCACCTATCTAATCTAATCACAATTAAAAATTCAATTGAACATCTTTATTAAGTACAAGCCATCACAATTGAAGTAATGATTCAAGATCATAAGTCTTACCAATTATCATTCACAAGCCTCCTTCCATGGTCTTACCATTAACCAACCATATTCATTCTTTAATAGACTTAATAACATCATATAATAGTAATTTAACACATAACTAGTCATTGCAGCATCCACTACCAATTCACGTCATTCATAACCAGGGTAGGGAAATAGGGTCAATTCCATGATCTCTTCTATAGAATTAAGGTCGAACATCAAGAACTAACCTCATTACTAATAAAAATCATATTTATCCATAAAAATCAAAAAAACCAGAACAATATCTAATTTGAAAGAATAAATTCGAGTAAGAATGAAACCCATTTTTCTGAACTTTTGAAATCAATTCGCAGAACCCTTTGGGGAAAGGAATCCCAAAGGTGAAGAGCTCCCATAACTTAGCTATTATTGAAGAGTGATGGAGAAAAAATTGAATCCTGGTGCTTTAGTTACTTTGGATTGCTCTTCAACGGAGTCTTGGGGAATAGAGAGAGAAAGTAGAGAGAATGAATAGGATTTTGTGTTTGGGAATTAAAGTGAGTTAGGTTAGTTTAATGTGTTAGGTACTATATAATTAATTATACCCCTCCCTTAACACTTAATTAGTTAACTAACCAACTAACTAACTAAATAACTTAAATAAAATCTTAACAGTGAAACACAAACCAAATGACGACTCCCTGACCTAAGGACCATAGGTCCATCGACAGCCCGTGCTCGCAAAACTTTGATGAGTTCAGAGAATATATTTTGTTACACATTTGAAAATGTGTTAAGCTTTGATCACAAGCGACGTCCTCGACAGCCGACCCTCTATGCTCTCATTGATCCGTTGTTTGACCACTGTCAAATTGACAACTTTTTGTCAAATTGAAGGGTCCTTGGAGAGTCGTACCCAAATGTTTAGGCCCTAAACACACATTAAAACATGTTTAGAACATTTCTACCAAATTTCATTTAATTCTAACTCTTAAAACCCCATGAAACATGCCAAGGTACACTAGTGTATATTTCACAATTCACCGGATGTCATGGACGTTCCTTGACGTTTTGACTCTAAAACTTCTTAAATGATTTATATACATTATTTTAAGCCTTAAAACAATGTTCAAAGGACTAGTTAATCATGTGAGACTCTAGATAAGATTATGGATTTTCGGAGTGTTACAGAAGGTCTATTGGAGGAATCACCCAGTTTAGGAGGCTACCTGGGAGACCAGTCATGAGTTGTTAGAGTAGTTCTTGTTTGAGCCTTCAAGTAATTACTAACTCTTACTTTTGCGGATAGAAGTCCTTTTAGTAGTGGATGTTGTTAAGACCCTTCAAGTTATTTATGTGTTATTGTCTTCCTTTCTTTGATTAGATCATTTTTATAGCAACCCCAAGTCATTTATAATTTTTTGAGATCGATAGTTTGATAAATTGGTCATTCGTTTGTTTTTATGCAAATTTCTATGTGTTTGGAGTTTTTGAACCCTGAACGATTGATTTTAATTGAAAGTTTAGGTAGACATCCCCAGAACACAATTTTGATTCATCAACTCCAAAAGGGTTATTTTCAATAAGTGGCATGGTTCACTTGAGTCCCAATCCTTTCGGAGTGGGTTTGTCCCATTATGTATTTTTGTTTTTAAACTTTGGGATAAGATTTACCTTAGTCAACATTTTTTTATAAGCATGTTCAGACAAGAATTATATCAGTTTAGTTAGCCTTAGAATGATAATCTTAGTGTAAAATGATCGTTAATGTAGATAGAGAGATTAGCTAAAATTTTGTGGTGTTTGATGTTACTGCCTCTGCTATTGCGTCCCTAGCGTCGCATAAGTTACCCTCACTTTAGCATCCATGGCTCCGATTTAGAGGACTAGACCAGCCAATCGTCTATTGCTTTAGTGGCCTAGGCTCACTTAATGAGTCATCGCTTTAGAAGCCATACAACTACTTTAGCGAGCTTGTACAGCTCGTGCCCTCCTGCATAAGTGTCCCTGGAATTAGTGTAACCGCCTGCGCTTTAGCGTCTAAGGAATCACCTTAGGAAGGCCCACCTTTTCTTGACCATACACTTTAACAACACCTTGTTTAGTCTTAGAATACTTAGGCGCGATCACCTCCGTTCCTCAATATAACACTGCAAACTTCTCCTTCATGTTATCTCAAATTTAGCGATTCGAAGTAGGTTGTGATTAGGGAGCTTGAGGATATGCATTAAAGTGTTTGGGAAGAGTTGGGGGTTCTCTGTTTGAGGTATATTTTGTGATTTGTAGGCTAACTTAGCTTGCATCTTTTTCTTTAAAAGTGATGTTGTTACATGTGTTGGTTCTCGCTATTCTGAGTCTATATTATGTTCCATTTCCTAAAAAAAAGTTTGGGGTACTGTTTAGGGACTTCTGATGGAGTCATTTCCAAAAATTTTGGTACAAGTCCCATTGACCCTGTTTTGATTTCAAAGTTGATTTGCGTTCATTTTAAGTAAATTTAGTGTCTAAATGAACATATTATTATTGTGATTCTAGTTTTGATAATGTGGCAGTGTTCAGAGGTTGTGCGGAAAGGAAAAGCTTCATTAATGTGATTTAGAGTATATGTGGCTAGCCTAAAGATAGACTACGACTTCCTATTCCTTAGATTTATCTCAAATAGTTGAAATCATTTTAAATTGAGTGAACTCGGGTGGGTACGTAGTTAATCATGTTACTTTGCTTAGAATTCATGTTTTAGGATAATATCATGATTTTGGGATTAGATGCATGCTAGTTGTGATATGTGATCATCCTTACCTTGTGGCTGGCCTTATTTGTTGTCATTGTTGAATGTTTAAGAATTTTTTGCTTTAGTTTTGGTTTGGACTAATGATTTCTATAGCATTTTGATATTTGGAGCCACTTGGTCTTTAGTTTTACCCTAACGTTATTTTGGACGGTTAAGCTCCTTGTAGCACACTTGAGTATTATAAAATGATTCTTAACTTAGACATGAATTGAATTAGATTATAGTGAATGTGATGTATCATGACTAGTAAAGTTGAATTTTAACCTTTATGATGAATTATGACTAAAATCCCTACTAATGAAGAATGTGATTCGAAAGCCTTGAAATCTAGGTATGAATGATGATTGTAAGAAGTAAAGCTTTGAGAGTAAGGCTCACAGTCATGAATATTCGGGCTTTGAGAGTAAGGCCTATACAATGTGATCTTATTGTGCATTGTTGAAAGCATGTTCTCACTTACACACTTTGACATAAATGTTCTAGGAGCTACAAAATTCTCTCATATACAATGATTCCAAGTTGAAAGACTTAATAACCTAAAATGAACCAAAGCATGTTAGACTATATAGCTCGAAGTTCTGACATATGATCCCTTCATGTATAACTTGACTTGGTAGACAAACAGATTGGTACTTAGGATTAAGTATCATATACTATAAGTGCATTTTTGACTTACATTGTAAGATTATCTTAGATTGAGATTCATCTTCTCCTACGTGGTATTTTGATTAGAGCATTGTAATGCATTCATGGTAACTTGATTTAGTAATAGTCATGGTAGCTAGGATTGAGGATACATACTCCCGTAAGGGTAGCTTGAACTAGAATTCTAGGAGGCCTTCATTATAGCATGACTTGGTTAGGCCAAGACAATTTCCTAGTATCTCAGGATTAAGGATACATACTCCTAAGGGTAGCTTGCATTAGTCGCATAGTTGCTTGTAAAGTAGATCACGTATTGTATAGCTAACTATTTCATGGGGGAGCTAATGGGAACACTTACTCTCCTATATACTAAACGGCATGATAGGGGTGCCTCCAAGTAGTTAGTTTTAGCAGAACTAGTTATGTTGGTAAGGTAACTAGTTTGGTCTAGCCTATTAGGTGTCTATTCGATATCCTTTAATTGGAAATAGAGAGTTGCCATGTATTGTTTACTTGCGTTGTACTAAGTAGATAATTGCCTTAAAAGACTAATAGAAAATAGAAAGGAAAGACTGTTTCCCCAACTAGTCAATATGTATGATAGCCTAAGGTGGTATTTAGTATGAATGGTAGTATGGAAAGACTTATTTAAGTGTTTTATTATATAGTGTAGGTTTAGCTTGGGTTGTTGTTATATTTTGTCCTTCCATATAATGATAACTAAAGGGGATAAGTTCCCTTCTTGTATTAAGTCAGCTAAAGGAAATGAGATCAAAGAATGCAATTGTGAATATGGTAACTTCAAAGTTATTCTTAGTGTGAATGGTATTATGGGATGTCATTCATGCATTGCACAAGTATGCGATGAGGTTACTTAGGAGTGAAGTGATCTTATGATAGGAAAGAATAAATTTTGACTATGCATAGAGACTATGATTAAGATGACCTAAAGGGATACTTGGTAGGAAAGGTACTATGGGATACCATTCATGCATTGCACAAGTATGATTTGAGGTTACATGAGAGTGTTCTTATTATGATATGAATGACTAAGAGTTGAATAATTTTAATATTATGATTATCTTGGAGACTTTGCTTATGATTATAATATTCTCTCTTATGCTTATAGTTGATGTTTCATGAAGTATTGGATTATCTATTATGTTGACCATCTAACCCTTATGATTTTATGCTCTTATGATGTTATGCTAACTAACATATATAGTACATTTTGTACTAATGCATACATTAAGTACATCCTCCTCAAATGTAGAGTTCAAAGATTTGAGTTCCAATCTTGAGTCTAGGTTTCTAAGGAGGAAAGGAATTAAAGATTTAGTGAGTACTCATAGCTTTGAGGATAAAACCGCTATTTCCTTTAAGTCTTTTATTTTCATGTTTTGAGACTATTATATGGGATGTGTCTAGGCTATCATGGTACAGGGGTCGGCCGCGACCGATTGGAGAACGTTCTCTGCCGACCCGGTCCCCTTAGATTCCGGGGTTAGGGTGTGGGTGTTAGGTACTGTCCTGCCGGTTCACCATTCAGTCCCGGTCAATTCAGCCCGGCTAAACCGACCAGTTTTGCGGGATACCCTACTAATTTTTTTTTTTTGAATTGAGTCATTGCCAACCGTTTGGGAAATGGCTAGTGCCCTCCCACCCCCACCCCCAAACAGATTTTTTTTACTTTTTCACTTCTCCAACCCCCCCTACTTTTAATACTTTGATTTAACTCACCGTTTAAATACACTTACACCCATTTTTAATATTAGAAATATCCCCGCACATCCTTATTATTCTTAACAAAATCACTATGCTCATCTATTTTCTATATCCTCTCAGTCTCAAATCTTAATTCTTAAGTTTTAATTTATTCAATTTATGCACATATTAGTTCATTAATTCATATATTCCAATCTAAATTTTCATATTATATCGATATAGTATATATAATAATATATAAGTATATATATATATCTATATATATATATATAGATTATATATATTATGTTATATATAAGTATATATATATCATATATATATATCTAGAATCTTATATTGCTATCAAGTATTGGATTTTACAATTACAAGTACAACAAACTACAAGCTTCAAGATCGGTTTAAGACATTTGGTACATGCGTTTCATATATTTATATTTTTTTTTTTTTTTCGGTCTTATTTGTTGGTGTTATTGTTATTTTTTATATCACACTTTATATTATAATTAATATGAGTTCCAGCAAAAAAAATCCCATAAAGGAAAGAGAAAAGACAAGGTGCCATTTTTAAAATATTTAATTTTGATAAAAGCAAGGTAAGGGAAAAAATTAGAGTAATGTTGGTGGTACTTATCTAATCAATGTCAATAGTAGATTTATACAAATATTTCTACTTATTTGTGATACTTCTTATGTATTGATTTCAAATCCTCTAAAACGACGAACTTTAGTAATATTAATCCTAATCTTGATGAAAATTTTGGGAAAAGTAGGAGGTGGATTTGGGAGAGAGAAATTAAAGATACACCTACGAGCCGCATGAAACAAGTTCCAAATGAAACTACAAAATTTACGGAGCAAAATTGTTGGACACCACCCCTATACCTCCCACAGAGAGAAGTTGACGTTCATCCCTCAAATTCTATGTTGAAATGTACGACTTTCGTATAAGAAAACAATGTTCTATTGTAATAAATGTAAGCAACCTTTTGAACAAAGACAAGGTGCGGGTCAAGGTGGGACGGGGGGCTTAAATATATATTTGTTATCTTGTTTGTCGATTCAATATAAAGAAGTTAAAGCATTAGTCGATAGAAAAAAAGGAATTCCAGTTAATGATTTTGATATTAGTGTTAATGAATTGGTAGGGGCTTCTAACATAGTTCAAGGAACATTAGATTCTTCTAACTCAGTGGTCCACTAACACAACGTAAATATACTAAGGAAAGAAATCGCAAAAATTTAGCTAAAATGGTTTCTGTTTGTGATTTGCCTTATAGTTTTCCTTTAAATCCAGGTTTTATTGAATATATTCAACAAACTTATAATTCTGGTTTTAGAGGTTTTGCAAGAAATACTGTTAAATCTGATGTTTTTGTATATCAAGGTAGACATGTCAATATCTTCGTTGTTTATTTAGCATATTAGATTGTAGAGTGTCTATAACTTCGGGCATGAGTCTTAGTGTTAATGGACATGATTATTTAACTATTACAACACATTGGATTGATCATAATTGGAATTTGCAAAACAAAAACCTTAAGTCATAAAGAATGCGTAGAGAAAAAGTTGGTGCATTTAGCTTCAAATATATTGAGTGTTTTAGATTATTACATGCTTATAAATAAAGTAATTTCTGTAGCGTTAGATAATGAATCTAATAATACAAACGCTGCTAGATCTTAAAAGTTAGATTATTTCCAATTGATGATACAACTTTTCATGTTAGATGTGTTGCACATGTATTAAATTTAGTTGTACAAGATGGTATTTCATTATTTGATTGTGGTTGCATGAAAATTGAATATAATGTTGCCTGAATTTTTCATGCTAATAAAGCTACTAGAATTAGATTAATGAGCGTTGTTTACTATGTGAATTGCCTCCAAGAAAAATTCCAAGACATATTAAAACAAGGTAAAATTCTTTTTACGAAATGCTTTTAGTTGCTTAACAATATAAAAAAACCATAAAAATGGTGTTTGATGTTCATATAACTGCCCCTTAGATAGATTTGTGATAAGATTGCGGGAAGTAAATATGAACTATTAGAAGTTTAAGACTTTTTTATGATGCTACACCATTTTTTTGACTTTATTACCGACTATACAGCAGTAATAATACTATTTGCTCTTAGCAATCGTTTCATTCAATTTTTCTATATACAAATATGTTAATTAAAGTTTCAATTGAAATGTAGATTGCAAAATTTTAAAATATTTTTTCCCTACTTCCTCAGATTTATTTTTGTACTCTAGTTTCATCTAGTATCAATGACGAGATGTGCAAGCACTTGTTAATACTTTTTCTGATACTTTAGAAATTTTATCGGAAGAAATTCAAACTTGTGAAACGTGTAAGTCTAGCATAAAAGTAGAAGCAAAAATTTTGTATGAAAAATATAGAACTACAGAAAACACTCAAGGAGAAGTTGGTCAAACTTTTAATCCTGCAAGTAAAACTCGAATTTCAACTTATATGTAAGGTTTTTTTGGTCTTAATTCTATTAACCATGATGATTTTCAAGAATATCTTAATCAATATTTAGAAGAAGTGAAAGACAAAAATGACAATAAAGATTTATTAGGATGGTGGAGGAGGCGGGACATTGCATTTTAAATTTTGAGCAAAATGGTTCGTGATGTTCTAGCTATTCAATCTTTATCAGTTGCATCGAGAGCTTCTTTTAGTGCAGCAAGGTTTTAAATTGGCAATCATTGACATTCATTGGCATAACAAAGTTTAGAAACATCAATTATATTTAGAGACTGGGTCAATGCCAAGAGGAGGGATGATAATTTTGCCAAAATTAAATACCAAATTAGCAGCTTGGGTTAAAGCGGTAATTGAATCTAGTGATGATGAATTAGAGTCACAAGAATTTCATGCAAGTTTGCCAACACCGGAGGATGTCACCATCGATATGTTGCGACAATTAGAATTGAATTTTAAAGGAGAAAATAGATATTAGATTACATCGAGAACTAATTGAAACATAACCCTTCCTAGAAGGTACCTGCATAAATTAGTTACTCAAATAATATTTGTAACAAAAGTAGTTTTTTAACAATGAGAAATTTGAAACACGAACCCTTCCTAAGGTGGTTTGCGTAGATTATTAACCTCCACAACTTGTAACTGTACTTCTAAGTTGAAGTTGCATTAAATTTTTTGATAAATTTTAAGCTTTATCATAGTCGCATTTTAACTTTAAGAGTATACATACATAGTACATATATACTAAACTGAACGTTAAAATCTTCTTTTAAAAATGAAACTTGACCATTTGAAATATCCAGTTTAAAGTACTTTAAAATATTTAAAATACAATTGGCCTTATCAAATTTGAAATTTGAACTTGAAACGAAATTTGAACTACTGAACCGTGAAGACTTTATAATTACAATTAATTTAAAACTGAACTCTGTACATTTGAAATTCAAGTTAAATTACTTTAAAAAACGTTTAACATAAAATTTGAAAGTTCTCAAATTCGAATGAAATCTTGAAAATTGAAAACTGGAATTTGAAAATTGGAAGACTTAGCATATGTATGATCTAAAAAATCAAATTTGCGTTACCAAATAATACAAATAAAAACTTATTCAAATACCATAAATTAATTTCCAATATTAAATAATAGTAATAAAATAAAAAATTCCCCGTCCCATCCCGTCAAAACCCACTCCATCCCGTATATATAGTGGGACGGATGGGACATAATTTTGTCCCCCAATCCCGATCCCCGTCAAATCCCCCAAATGTCGTCCCCTATGATCCCTTCACGTTCCCCATTCCCCAGTCCCCATCCCCGTCCCCTTGCCAGCCCTAGAGGTGTCCCAAAAATTTTAATTCAAGTTGAGTTTAGATGGTTTGAGACAAAAGTGTAGTAAGACTTCCGCTTGCTTTTATAGAAGATTTCAATTGTATGGATAAAGTTTTAAATATTTCGTACTTTTCTATTATCTTATGTTATGATGTACTAAGGGATTGTACGAGACCCTTTCAAGGTTAAGTACGATGTATTACTTCAACTGTGTACCCCTAGGTTGTGACAAACTTGGTATCAACACACAAGGTTTAGAATAGTTTTAGAATTGTCTCAAACCACGTCTAGTAAAGTCTTTTCCTAAATGTAAAGTGCGCCACATTTATGAATAGGAGGTTATTGTATCCATGAAATATAACTCTGTTAGGACCAGGATAAAGCAGTGTAAAGGCGGAAGCGACAAGAACCTCGAAAACCACAAGTAAAACAACGAGAATTATACCCACAAGGGCCACCGAGAATTTAACGTTTCGGTCATCTACCTACGTCCACAAAGAGATGAGTAATCCATTATAAATATGAAGACAAAATACAGAGGGAAACAAACCTCAACCCAATCACTCCGTGGCATACATGGGAGTTTCACACAGTGATAACGTATCAGCGTGGTGACCCACAAATTCTCCCTCTAAAAAACCAAAAACTCCTCAAAGCTTTAAGACTACATTGTGAATGCTTGATTAAGTTTAGAAGAACATCCTCTATGACGATCCTAAACTTTTCTACAAGAAAAGGATTATCAATCCAAAACCTTTGCTAAAAGGAAAACCTATTTTATGTAAAATTTAGGTCAAATAAAACCCAACAAATCTCCCCCTTGGCTTGAATTTTCTGACAAAATTAAATTTTTCCACCTTCTTTACTTGAATCTTCAACAACTTGCTTCCGTCCTCCCTAATCTCCTTTGGAAAATTTATGTCCAACACAGAAACCTTCTGAAACATTTCTTTCTTTCTCCAAAAAAAATCTCATTCTGTCAAAAGATTGCGGCTATAACTCAGACCCGTCAAGATATACCCTCTTTCTAACTGGTTCAATCAGCGATTATCGAACCACTACACTCTGAATCCATCATGATCGGGCTCTGTCCTGCTACCACTAGGTAGTACCGGAATAGCAGGTGGTAACATAGCGGAAGCATCAAAGCAAACCGTCGACAGACCACGAGTAAGAAACAACGAGCAACATATACCAAAGACCACAAAGAGAGCTTCTACCTGTGGTTTGGTCAATCGACCCTAAACGTCAACAAGGAGATGAGCAGATCCATTATGAAATATGAGAGTACAAAATACAGAGGAACCACCTCAATCCGAATCACTCGAATACATTGGAGGGTCACACAAGTATAACGTATCAAGGCTTGTGACCACAAATTCTCCCTCTAACCAAAACTTTCAAAGCCTTTAAGACAACATTGTGAATCTGTCTGATTAAGTTAGAAGGAACATTCCTCTATTTAATGTCCTAAACTAAACCTTTCCTACGAGAAAGGATTAGGCAATCAAAACTTTCCTAAAGGAAACATATTTAGGTAGAATTGAGGTCAAATAAAACCCAACAACTTCTTCATTCTCTAAGTCGTGTCATAGAGTTTAGCTCTAGTAGGTCCTTCTTCTAATCCGTACCCGTTGATTTTCAGGGTATGGGTAATATAAGGGCGAATGTTAGGATAGATAAAGAAGGCAATATGGAGCAACAGGTTCCTCTCCAAGTTCCACACCAAGCTCCTCCTCAAGATCCAATTTATTCTCCGAATATGCCGAATATGGAGATTAGGTCGGCCTTTATAGTGTTGGCCTAAGCCATGAAGGCCTAAGCCAATAGAGAAGTAGTAGCTCCGGCAAACCCAATAAGGGGGGATTGCTGCTACTAGAGTGAGAGAGTTTTTGAGGATAAACCCTCTGGTGTTTATTGGCACCAAAATGAAAGAGGATCCTAATGGGTTTATAGAGCAGACTTATAAGGTGCTTACTATCATGGCAGTGACTACGGTAGAAAAGAAGAACTAGTCGCTAATCAATTTAAGGATGTTACTCAAATATGGTATGAACAATGAAAGGCGGAGGAAACGTTCACACACATAAACAAGGGATGACACAAAATGAATATTAGGGAATGTAGACCAAGAACGCTAATAATAAAAGGCGTAAGTACGTAGGTAGGTTGGGAGAGAGGGGGGTGAGAACGGCCCCAGCTAAGTGGTGGTGCCGTGGTTAGTAAGATGGAGAATGGGGTTAGGAGCTGCTGGGGAAAAAGAACGAGATACGGTTTCTAGAGGTTGGGATTCGGATTCTGAGAGTGAGGGGGAGAGTGGGAGAAGGTGAATATGTTAAGACTGTGGGGTAAAGGGGCCACGAAAAGGCTAGTTTGTATTATTAAGAAAAAAGGGGGGGGATGATGACATGGAAGGTGGGTTAGTAAAAGATTGTAAGTTGAGTAAGGGGTTTTGGTGATCAGTGAGAGGTGATAGTGAGTTAGAGGCTGAGAAAAGGGGTATTTACGGTTATTGGAGGGTGGAGGAGAAGGATGAGTTCGGGAGGAAGGTTTGAGAGGGGAGCAGCAATGGTAATGATAGTAAAGTGGTCCCATATATTGTGAGTAAGTTAAGAAGTCATTTCTGATATGGAGGGGGCAGATTCTTATCACAAGAGTTGAGGGAAGCTAAGGTGGAAGACTTCATCAAGCTTAAGCAAGGTAGTACAATGGTAGTAAGTCTGAAAAATATGATGAGTAAGTTTTTGACAGTGGTGTCCACCATAGTAGCAAAAGAATGTCGTACAAATCGAGCAATATAAACTCCAGGAGAAAAAATCTACGGAGAAAAAGAGGTATAGGATGTATAATGATAATTTCTTTCATGATGGGTATGATGGACATGGTCGCTTTAGGAATCGACAAAAACTTTCCAAACAAGGCTCTTCTAATGCTCCTCAACATAATGATGAGAGGGTGTGTACCCCTAGGCCACAAGGGATTAGTAATGAGTCCATATGGCCCAGTTGTGCTAGGTGTGTTCGGTAGAGAGGGTTGCTTTAGTTGTGGTGAGAGTGGTCACAAGATGAAAGATTGTACAAATACATGAGCTACAAGAAGATAGGGTAAGCAAGTTGCCTCTAGTGGTCCGGATGAGAGTGCTCAAAAGAAGAATAGGTTTTATGCTCTCCAATCGAGAGAAGATAAAGAGTGACCTCCTAATTTTGCTACCTGTATGTGTTTTATGCTTTAGTAAATTTCGGATCTCTTGTCTTTTGAAGTTGTCTTTAGTATGAATGACATTCAGAAGAGTTTCTACAGGCTTACTCCCAAGGGGGAGATTATGTGCCTATCTTGCAAAGTTATTGCGTGCTTATGTGTTTTCAGCCTTGAGGTAGGTTATGATTTTCTTGTTTAGACTTGGCTTTGTAAGATTCTATATGAAATAAGTTGCATGACCGGTAGGAAGGTTGTAGGATATTAATTTTAGGCTTATATGTTCCTTAGTCACATTTTGGCAATTTTCAAGACTTTAGACTATAATTTTAACTGTGATTCCTTAGTTAAGGTTAGCCTTAGTCTTGGTTCACTGGTATAGGATCCTTACAATGAATATAGGTATTTTAAAACTTAGATTTGTGTGCTTTAATTGTTTTAGCATGGTTGTCTACCTTTTTTTTTTTTTGAATAATTGTTTTTAGATTTAATTGTGTTATTATCATGTTGTGGGCTTGTGCCTAAGATTTGGACTTGCTGGAGTTTCAGGTTAGTACTATAGTACTGTGACAGGAGTCTACCCTTTTATTTTGTGTGGTGTGACTATAATATGAATGAACTGATTGTGTTTAGTATGCACTCATATAATGTGAATGAACTAATTGTGTTTAGTATGCACTCACATACACTACATCTGTATTTGGCATGCTTTCAATTAGAAATGACAAAAGCTTATATTTGAGACCTTTTCATGGGTTTGTCACCATTTTTACTTGTTTTGGACTGGCTAAGGGAGAATATAACTAGTTTCACTTGAGGAGACTGGAAATTTTGAAAGGATTTACACCATTTGATAGGGCTTTCGTCCTAAAGAGATATTTACTTGAAAATTTATTGTTTTACCTTGGAGGTTTGCATATTTCAAGGACAATGCTAATTTTATAAAAGTTCTGCACAAAATAGACGTTTGTGTTAAGCAAATTAAATTCTACGACTTCTTTTAATTAAAGGATGGGTGTTTTTATTATCAACTCGAGGAAGCATTATGGACAAACCAAAGAACTATACCAACTTTACCTCATTTAGTGATCATCTTTTCTAGAAGGAAGTTTCTTACATTTTCATTGTCGTTCCTAGTATCTCTAAGACTCTTTCTATCCATATTTGATACCCTAATATAAAAATCACTCTCTATGAGAGTAGAATACATAAAATGTCAAAATTCATACGACTTTTATAGATGTCTATCATGAATTACTACTAGAGATGGTCAAGAAATTTTAAAATTGTTGAGTCATGTTTGTTAAAATAATAATTAAGTGATTATCGTAATTTGATTCCAAGAAAAATATTATATTTTTTTCTTTAAATATTTTAAATTATTAATATTCCTATTCCATAATTATTTTTGGAGTCAGAAAGTACAAATAATTAATTTGTGGCATGATAAAATATTGTAGAAAACTTTTTCTATGAAAAATATGTTTGTATATTCTTAGAAAATATTTTTGGATCATATTTAAAAAAGTTTTATTATTTGTTTTAGTCGTCCAATCTATAGGAAAAAAGTATGAAATTATAGATTGATGATAAAAATTTTAATTAGAGGTTAAGAGTATAAGTCGAGGATTCAAAAAACAAAAATGATTCATTGTTCAAAAATGACTCATTTCATGGTAATTTTTTTTTTTTGGAAAGAAATAATTTTCAAAATTAAGTTGATCGAATGCAAAAAAAAAGGTTTTTTCAGAAAAATATGGTCCAAAATTCTCAAATACATACCGTTTTAGTATATTATAATTACATCTAATCGGTACACTAAAGTTTTTGGAATTGTTAGGGGGTCAAGGATACTTCTAGTAGTAATTATCAATGAACTTTTATTTTATTCTTGTGTTATTTGACTAAACACATTATAAACTTTCAATAATTTCAAATGTGCTTTTTTAACTCATCAATTATTGATCGTTCCATCGTTTAACTACCCATGGGTGATGTTAAGCTTATAACATATTTGAGTGTATTTTCTAGTAGAGCTCAAATATAACACATTTTCTACATAAGAGAATTAAACACACGTCGAATTATTTTGTTTCTATTTCTTACTTTTTGTTTTGGTATGCCACTCTGTCATTGTCTGATATTTGGTTATCTGATCACACTCAAAATAATGTATCTACTTTTCATTTTTTTGTCCCTGCTTGATAGTTTTGTAGCAGATTATTTCAAACATTTTCTAGGAAAAACACACATTTGAATTAATCATAGCTTAAATATGCATATTCATATAAAAAGGACTACAATTAAAATTTCTTAATAATTGAGATATCAAAGTATAATTTCTCCTCATAATTTTCTTATTTAAAATTTTTAAGTAATCATCTGAGACTAATGGTCAATTATTAATGACATTACCATTTTAGACTCCTAAATAATATTTTGTCAAATAAGATATTATTTTTGTATTTTTAACTATTTTAATCATACAAACATTATAATTTTAATATTTTACAATGCATAATCATATAAATATGACTTTTCTATATTATAATAAAAAAGTATTTACAGTTAAGAGAGAAAAATATTATTATCTCCAATCATTTTCCTTTTTAGGCATTTGAAATATTCTAAGACTCAAATGTTCAATTGGTAATGACATTACCATTTTAGACTTCTAAATAATATCTAGTACAATAGTATAATGTTTTAATACTTTTACCTTTTTAATCATTCAAACAAGATATGCTTTTATTATTTTCCCATTCATAATTATATAATTATGACTTTGCTATATTAGAAAGTGTTTGTATCCTCAATAATTTTCTTGTTTAGGAATTTGAAGTAACCATTTAGGATACAAATCACTGGTAATGCAATGTACCATTTTTTGACACTTTTAATACAGGATCTGTCTACTAGGATCACTATTTAAAAACTTATTTGACCTTTTTTATCATACAAAAAACATATGTTTTTAATATTTTACCATTTATAATCATATAAATATAATTTTTCTAAATCGCTATGTTATTCACCATGCAAAGAAAATTGTGTTTTTTTGTCAAGCCCCCCACCCCAAAAAAAATAAGGGAACATGACCAATATTGATTCCTTTTATGCAATGACCCTCAAAGGTTTTTTCTCTATTTTTTGATATTTTTGGCGTTTAGAGATTTCCTATAGCAACCCCAAGTCATTATAATTTATTAAGACTAACAGTTTGGTCTACTGGTCGTTCATTTGATTTTTATTAAAATTTCAATATTTTAGAGTTTAGAAGTTTAAATAGTTAACTTTGGTTAAAACATTAGGTGAACAACCTCAGAATGAATTTCTGATGAATCCATTAGCTCCGGAGCATTGAATTTGGTCTAGGTGAAGCTAAGATACGCCCAAACTACACATCACTAAAGATGTATAGGCAATTTTTGTCAAATAAAGAACCTAACTGAGGTTAGTATCGATCTCACAAGAAATACGGTCTAGACTTAGACTAATTTACTGTTGATTGTACGTTTAGTTAGCTTACTTCCGTAAATTGGGAGGAAACATTTAATGACTTGGGCAGTGTCATTACGGTTGGTAACATACGGTTCGTAGTAGTTCCTACATCTCGTCAGTACCTTTCGTCAGTCAGAAGTTGGTATAGCACACATCATATAGGGCTCGTCAGTCTACATTTGTCGTTTCATACTTAGCTTCAATTTTGAGCACTTCAACCTCTGACTTACATCTATGGGCCATAGTGGAATTGACGGCTGATAGGTCAAGTCGTACATCATCAAAAGTCCATGTTGCTGCAACACTTTTAACTCCAACTGCTCCACAACCTATTTCCTGTAAAAATTATAGCAAAAATACCATCAAATCTAATAATAAAATACCTAAGACTCATGCAAACTCTAAGTTTAATGCATTAAAAGTATCATAAATTCACGATACATCAACCTTTTGTTTAGCTCACGAGGCTTCCGAACTCTTTTTGATCAACCTTATAGCTTATTGCTAAAATGAAGTCTTAGATGTAAGATCCACTTTTTGTCAAGACGACCTTCAATAGAAGTTTCAAAATTACATTAAGTCCGGAATGCCAAATTTAGTGGGGTCTCGCGTGCAAGGGTTTCCGAATTAATCTCAAGCACCCCCGACATAGCAAGTTTCCAATTACAATCAATGAGCTTAGAGTATTTCAACTCATTAGGTCGAGTTCAAAACACAATTTCTTGGCCATTTGAGTTTCAATTGAGGTCATTCTTGGTGGGATTTTTTTATAAGTACTGGAGCTTTGCATTGGGGTCGTTAGGAGAACATTTAGACTCGTTATTTTGATAAATTCTCATCCCAAATATCTCTATTTTCCCTTTAATGATGGTTTATTTTATTTGTATTTCATGAAATATTTTTGGTGATTTAAAGCTTAGATTGTACTCAATTTTGGGGCACAAGTTCCATGAGTTGTTTGATACCTATTGACGAAACAAAATTTGTAATTCCATGTATGGGTCTCTGTAACACCCCCAAAATTTCTAAGCTAAGGCATGAACTATTCTTTACAGGTAAGGTCATATCGGGTGATTCTGAAATTGTTCATATGTGTAAAGGTAATTCTTTTAATGTGGGAATGAATTTGGATATGAATTAAGGTGAAAGGAATCCCCTACCACAAAGTTGAGGTGAAAACTTCCTTATTGATTAGATTTTGACATAAAATTCTACTTTGTCTTATTATAGTATTTTGTGATTTACCACCATTGAAATAAAAATATTGTTTAAATTGAACTAGGGAGAGAAATAGGAGGATAGAACATGGGATAAAAGGAGCATGATCTTCTCTAGAAATATGGTTGATTATACTATCTACTATAAGGATCTAACTAGAACCTGTGCCTTGGTTACAACAAATGAAACTTAGATGTTCTGTAATTGGTTCAGTTTATCCCCGTTCAATGATGTAGTTATACGGCTAGTTGTGGTAGGCGATGAGAGTTTGGGAGACCATGATCATTCATTCGACCTTGTAAATCAGAGATTTGATACTAATTGAAGTCCATAGAAGAAAATACTATGCATAAATTTAAAGTAAGTTTGCAGCCTTGGAATTTCACAATCATTAGTATACATCTTTTATTATTGCATTTAATAAGATAAATTATTTTTGCATTCTTTAATAAATAATATAGTAGTATAATTTAGTAAGAATAATTAATCGACAAATCCTTTGTGTTCGATAATTCGGTTGTTGTAGAGTCATTCTATTACTTATGCGACCACATTCACTTGCATGTGCAATTGGGAGCAACAATTATCTTGATGTCGTTTGGTTACTTACGATGGGTTGTATGAGTACGAGTTGAATCCTTATTTCAAAGTCTATTTGCTATCCTCGGGTCAAACGGTATTTGATCAATCTGTCCTTTATTTTTGTTTTGATAGCTTTAGTGTTTGTCCCTTTTTCGATAACCCCCCCCCCCCCCCCAAAAAAAAATAAAATAAAATATGTGTATCAATTGTTGGACTCAAATTAGTGGCTTGTCATTTTTTACCTTTTCAATCACCCTTATATTGTTCCTCAAAGATTCGACTCTGAACTCAAGTTTGAGGTTTGATGAGATGGTACTTTACAAACTTATTAGACTCATTTCAATGAATTATTGTTATGTTTTAATGTAATTAAGGGAATCCTAGGACCTAGTTCTCATTTGTACTTAGTCATTTTCGTTATATAATCAAGATAGAATGATTGCCATTGAAAACTTATGAAATGTCAGTGGGCACTATGTCGCCGTAGACTCAACCAGTAATCTCGCTGTTGGAAATGGAAGAAATCTATCATAATCGAGGTTTGAAAATTGATCAAACAAACGGTTTGTGCGATCTCAAATAGAGGTGTCCACGGACTTTAGACTTTCAGCTAATGTCTACCATACAACGAACCTGGTGGAACACGTACTTGTGAATCACTCAATTGATATATATTGCGTAGTCTAGGAACATTACACACAAGAACTACAAGTTATGGTTCATTCATGAAAATGACAGTTCTCACATATACACATGACATGAAGATAAGACAACTATGATAGTTGAAAGAAGGCTTTTTGTATGGATTGGAGAATGTTTTACAAATTTCTTGGTTGATTTACAAATGAGAGTCCCTATATTTATACTACTCTCCTAAGCCTAAAGTATAAATAAAAATCACTATACAAGTCTCTGTATACTTACAAGTTAGTCTCTCTTCTAGAATTCTCTACTGGGCTAGAGAATTCTAAAGCATTTAACAAAATTATCTATAATACTCTACAGATTCTTCCCCCTTACTTTAGCTCACTTATGCTTTAATTGTATGCTTAAGTGGGACGACAAAGTAGCGGGTCATAACACTCCCCCATCTGATCATGCAACGACCACGACACATTATTATTGTATGATCAATCGAATCATGTCTTCTTGCATGTGTGGGTCGTAGTACTTGGACTTGATCAATGCCGTTGTGTAAATCTTGAAACATCAGGTCTTTGTTCTCTATTAGAACCTCTATGCATGGTGGAAAAATCAATTTATCACTATTTCCTTCAGTCACACTCGTGATGGTGGCTAAGTTTGTCATCACCTTCTACTTATGGCCCATCCCGAGTTGTATAATTGATAGGTGTACTTGTCCTTTCGTCTTTTTTAGCATAACTTGGGGCACTTGATTCTTCTTTCTCCATGACCAAAATTAGTTTGAAGTAAGGAACAATCATCGCGGGACACTTCTCGAAGAACTCTTTACCAAAAATTATATTAAATATCTCTAAAAGAGCAATAGTAAAAGAATTATATGGCACCAAGATTCTTCAGTTCAAGGAATTTTGCATAGTCATGTGGTACACCGCATATGTAGTAATAGTTTCTATTTGTAGCCTCTGCCTTCCTCTTTGTATCACTTTGACATCCAAACTTCTTCCCATCAGACTAATAGGTATCATTATTCCTAGGATGTTGTTGGTACTCCTTGATTTTTTCAAGATCACCTTGATCTTGACTTCCTATATCATCTCTTCTGGTTTGTTCGGGATTGTCATGCCTCAACTCTATCAAAGTTTCAACATATGTGATGTCTTCATCAATATTCCGGTCCAGTCAGCGCTCAAACTCCATCCTAGCCCAATTTTGAAGCCCATCAATATCTTCATCTGTGAGGTTGGGAATCTGAAGCATGAGGGTGGTGAACTCCTTCACGTATACTTGTATTCTTCCCATCAGCTTTAGCTCCCTAAGCTTACGCTTCACCTTATAAATGACATTATTAGGGAAGAAAGTCTTTTTGAACTCCCCTCGGTATATATCTCATGAGTTGATGGTAAAAAGCTCCTTCCCTATTTCTGACTTTTTTGGCCTCCATTATAGCATGGACATCTTCGAGAGGTACAACATCGTAGTGTTGATCTTGTTCTAACACTCTTCACCTTGTTTAAAGAAAATTTATTGAATTTATCCTCGCAGACGTTGACTGTGTCTACCTACGCTTCTCACACCGTCCGAGGGGAGGTAAGCTCTGTAGAAGGCGTAGATGGAGGGAAGTTGGATCTGTGTCTTGACCCTATCCGCGACGCATACAATGTGTTACTATAAGCACAGACCGGTGCGTGATCGGGCTCGAAGTGCTCGAAGGAGTGGATGGTGTTTGGAGATGGATTAGGGCGTGAGCTAAAGCGTTAGATTTTCCCATCCGAATCTGTTTGGTGTGTCGTTTACCCAGCGGAAATGGCTGTTGGGTGTGGCGACGAATGTGTTAGGGGTCGAATTACAGCTGGGGGAGCCGCGTAGTGGAATTGTGCCTAGGGTAGGAGTTTGTACTAGGTTTATTGGTATTGCTGTCACCAATCTGGCTTAATTCTCATCTGCTGTCATGCGTCTTCGAACTATTAATAAGCTTTTATCCGTTGCCTACATCGCCCTGAAGCATTTTGCAGAATACAGGAATTCTGTTATTCCTGCAGAGTCTGCGGATAATAATGAGTGGGGTCCTGTACCTTCGCGAGATCTGGTGTGATGTGTGGGGAAATAGGATTCTTCGTAAGTAGCTTCTATTGGAGGTGGTTTGGAAGTTTGGCGCGGCCGGAGTGTACGCGGGTGTTTCGCTGACTGGGGTGGCGTTATCGCGGGACTTTTAGAGTAATTGCTAGTACCGAGTGACGGGACGAGATTTTTTGGGGAAGAAGGGCGGGTGGCGTAACTTGGTTGGATCGGGTTCTTGGATGCCGTTTATTCCCTAGTCAAGGCGCCGTTGGGCTTTACCAGGGGCTGCGATCCGTACTTCGCAGCCTTACACTGTAAGGGCCCGTTAAAGACTGGTTTGTCGTTGACTAGTTTCCGAGTCTTGGCCTTTACACGTGTGAGTAGGTCTAGCTAATGGGGTATGAGGGGGGGGGCCTCGATGAGGATTGGATTCACGCTCCTGAACGGTGTCATGAGTGCTTTAGTTGTTTGGGCGGGGTGTTGGAGATTTTTCGGGAGCCTTTGGGTGCGAATGTTGCGGCCGCAAGCTCTTCACAGTTTGTTGGTAGCTTTTTCTTGTTACGGGTTGATTTACACGATTGAGTTTGGTAGGTAATGGTGAGGCGTCGGTCTTGTGTTCCGGGGTTGGAGGAGGAAGGTCAGTAGTGTCCTGTTGGGTTTTTGACCGCTGTATGTTGGTTGGCGGTCGCTTACCTGGGCGGGGGGTTTACGTTATTTGCAGTGCGTCTCACCTCATTGATCTCGAGTATGACTAAGAGAATCATAACTTGGCGCTGGTCATGTCAATCCTCATGATTCACTCTACTTCAAGCGCGACGTTAATGTGCACCTCACCACATTCCTCATCACTTGCTTTAATGGTTAAAAGTGGGTGAGCTGGAAAAAGCTTTGCAGTACAAAAGATATGATTGATCATAATATTTTTTTTGAGCATTAGCAGAGGAGATATCTCATTTTGGTATGATAATTAGTGTAGTCTTGGTCCCCTATATTATCAGGTGGACAATAATGTCAATATCATTAATATTCATTTGAAATATATTTGTCACAAAGGTGAAAGGGAGTGGAACATGCTCAATACCTTTATCCTTGAAGAAGTGAAAAAACTGATCACGTTAACACCTAATTATGTTGACGTGTTATTTTACTTTGTATACTGATTTTTAGTGAGCTATTTTACTTTGATTTTTGTATTTTAAATATTTATTTTAATATTTGAATTGGCTCAAATGACCCAATTTTGTTTAAATTGGGAGGAGTTAGATCAATTCTTATGCCCACTTGATTTGGACTCCGGGCAATAAAATGGTCAAATTGAATCTTCAACCATTCATGATATTTTGATCCAAGGGCTATTCTTGGACCCAAACACAAATAAAAAAAACTCCAAAAATTAGCATTTTTTTTTTAGATTTTTTTTTAATTTTTCTTCTTCCCCTTACTACCATGCCGTCGGTCGGCCACCGCTGCCGCCACCACTGCCGGTGGTCACCACCTTTGGCCGGCACACCTTTAAAATTTTTACCGATCTTTTCCTTTCATCCTCCCCACTGGCCCTACATCTATAAAAAACATTTCTCCATACTCTAGCCAAATCTCCCGTAGATCTAAGGAAAACCAATATAAATTTTTACCTTTTTTCCTTAGATTTTATAAATTTTTTATATTCTCATCCCAACCCTTTACATAAATGTGTAGAGCTCTTCAATGGCTATCATTTGATATAAATTTTAAGTTTAAAATCCGTCAAAAATTTTCCGGCGACCTTCATTTACCCGGAAGTTATGTCAATCTTTCCCCCCCTCTCAATCTTTACCCAAATTCATCATTATCGTTTTTCGTTTGACCATATAAATCGTTTGATGTCGGATTTGTGTTATTAATGTTCTTTAAGTTTATCATGTTGATGTTGTTGCTTGAAGTATTATTATTATTTATTTACTTTTATTTGTTTCATGTTTATTATTTTTTATTTTTTTATACTTTTTTTTTCTGCATTATTTTGTTGTGTTTGATCTTTAAAATTGTTTAGATATTTAGATTTTGTGTTAGTGGGTCAATTTGTTTAGGTCTTGATGAAATGGTTCAATATTTGGGCCTATTTTAGATTTTTTCAGATGGCCCATCAGCTATTATTCTAACAATGAATAAGAGAAATGGGTTATTTACATGACATTTGGGCCTTTTATTTTCGGATGACTTATTAACTACTATTCAAACAATGAATAAAAGAAATGGGTCATCTAAATGACATTTGGTCCTATTATTTTCTCATAACCCATATAACTATATTCAATTAATGAATAAAGTAAATAGGTCATCTAAATGGGCAAATGAATCATTCAATTAATTTGATTTTTCTTTAAAAAAAATATTAAAAAAATTCATTAGTCATCTTGGTGGCCCCTTGGGAAAACAAAGAGTCCAATGCATGCATTGGCTCTTTAGTATTCAAGAAAAGTTGGGTTTTATGTTGAATACCTATTTAAACCCCTTTTTTTCATTTTTTTTTTAAAGAGAAAGATAGAAAGAAATTTACAAGAAAAAAAGAAGGAACATAAAAACATTTTATGCTTAAAAAAAAAAGAGATTTTCTCTTGGGTTGTCTTGGGAATCAATTGAATTTGCTTCTATATTTGCTTGTCACAACTATAGGATTTCTTTTTACAATTTCATGTATAATCGTGAATTAAGTTATGTTTTTTTTTTAAAAAAAAATTGTTTTAATTTTTTTGCTAATTTTATATGTTCTCGTATGTTATGATATGTTTATCCTTATGTGTACTTAGTTTGTATAGTTTTATTAGTTTATTCTTTATACGTGTTTCTCATATGATTTGTTTATATTGAGACATATGTATTATGAATCATTTAGTTCATATGTTATTGGTAAGTAAAGAAAAGTAACAAAAAAATATAATAATTGTAATTTTTTAGGTTTTTGGTAACTTTCTTTTTGAAAAACGAACTTAAGAAAAAAATAAAAATAAAAAAATGTAAAACTAGTCATTTTTGCAAAAGAGTTTAATTTGTTTATTTTTTTTTGCAACAAAAGAAAAATGTAAATCTGTTTATTTCTGTAAAAAATGTAAATTTGGTTATTTAGCAAAAAATTTTTATGTAAATACGGTTTTTTTCAAAAAATAAAATAAAATAAAATCTCTAAATAACTATTTGACTTGACTTATTAAAGTAAAAATAAAAAATTTGACTTAATATCTAACAATTAGCAAATTTGCTATTTTGATAATCTTCTATCAATGAAGGTCAGGTAGTCATTTTATATATCAAATAAAATTGCAAAATTGGTTATTCTTAATTTTTATCAAGTACTAACAAAAAATAAAGAAATTAAAACTAGTATATCATTCGTTTAAAATAGTGGTTAATTGACCTTTTGTAAAAGTTTTTTTTTGTTTTCTTCGTTATGGCATTGTCTGAGTTAGTAAAACCTTAATTGGTCTATTTTTTTTTTGGTAAAACAAAAATGTTCAAATGCTAGAAATTTTTAATATATAAATAAATAAAAACTACTAGTTTTCCCCAAACTTTTTTTTTTTTTCTTGGTAATATGTTGCACCCCATTTTCTTTATCCTTTTATCATAAGTGTTTTAAAAGATGAGTAGATAGTTATGGTGTTTTCTTTTTAAAACTAAATAAAATTTCAATAACATCATGTGTCGATTCGATCCTTTGTGAGTGTGTTATTTCTAAAAAAAAGGTATTGTGTGTGTTACGCTATGTATGTTCAGTCAATTTTTTTAAAAAATAGAATTAAAAATTTTTCCTTTATCCAAACTAAAAAAAAAATTAGCCCAATATAAGTAACTAAAGAGATTCATGCTAAACCACGGGATCGAGGTTGATTCAACCTTTATTTGTCAATAGGAATTCCTTACCCAATCTCTGTTTTGTAGATCAAAACAAAACAAAAAAAGTTTTTTTAAATTTAAACTAGAACTATCTGGTTGACTTGGAACACTTAATAAAACTCAATTCCAAGTGGCGACTCTGCTAAAAAAATAAAAAATATATTTTTTAAACACCCGTCATATCCTCAACAATGACATATTAAAAGATGTGGGACGGAGTTTGGCGATCTGCTGTGCACCACCTGCTTTAGAATTGAGTTTGTAAATTAACTTTTTTTTTGACTATTTGCTTATTTAGAAAATTTTATGTGTGGAGCTATTGTGTTATTTCAAAAATTCATTGTTTTGATATTATATTGTATATATTTCATCGCATAACCTCTGAGTCCCTGTAATTTTTTTTATAAGCTGTGTGTGCGGTTAACGCTCACCAGGACTTCTGTCTAGAATGAGTCAATGTGCGATTACGCTCCTGATTTTAGTCTTTGTAAACTGTTAGGCGTGGTTTGTGTTGACCACCAGTTAACCGAAATAGCTCTGCTACGGTACGCTGACCCTCGACTCGAGTTGTCCGCAGAGTAAGACAATCTAGACACCTTGTTAAATGTTCAAACCTATTATAAAAGGTCTATGTATGCTGGTTTTTTTTCATCATGTGCATTGGAGTAGCAAAATTTAAGTATACGTATCATAATAGATCAAAATGTTCCATTTTAATGTTAGGTAAAACTAGTGTTCGAAGGCCTACCAGGTTGACTTCAAAAATAGCTTTGTGAGTGAATTTGTACTTTTTATTTTGAACAAAGGTCCAAAATAAAAGGGGTAGTTTCCCTAGACCAATTTTTCTTCTTTTCTGAACTATGCAACCCTATTCTCCCTAAAGGAGATATGTCTGCATCCTTTTTTCAGGTTCGGTTGGGTTGTCTGTAAAAATTGGCGTTTTATTTTATTTTTAAAAAAACTCTTTTTTCTACTTTTCTTTCTTAATTGTTAGAATTTGTCAATAAAAACCTGAGTGGATTATAGTTAAAAACGGTGAAATGGCACCATCCCAAAGGACAGGTTCAAAAAAAAGGACCTCTTGAAAAGAGAAAGGCATTCCAGAGTTATGATCGTATTACTATACCAAAAGATTTATGGCCCTGGTGGACAAAACATGGGAGTCATGAGAAAAAAGAGTAAAGGAACACTTGGGGAATTTAGTGCAATCTTATGGAGATTGACCCTTAGATTTGGGATGTGGTCGAGGCAGTGATTCCTTTTTTGGGATCCCAAAAATAATGTAGTTCCATTTTTTGAAGTTGAGATGACACGAAATTTAGAAAGAAGAAATTGTTGGATTCGTGGGGAAGGGGTCTACGGTTTGAGGTGATGAATCTACGCAATAAAGGACCCCTAATACGAAACATGTTGAGCAAAAATTCTATAAACTGCTCTCAAAATTATCAAATAGAGAAAGAGAGTTGAAAAATGGGTGAGTCCTCGTTGACTTTTTATCTCAGAGATACGACCAAGGGATGAATTCAAAACATCGAAAAAAAGGTTAAGTAACCAAGAGCGTTGAGTTGTATCACACATTTTTGAATCCAAATGCTCAAGGTTTTCCAAGCCAAGGAAATATGGAATTCCATTCAGGATCCCCTGGACAAAAACATTGATACATTGTTGGACCTGAAGGGGAGCCAATAGAAGAAGCTGATTCGAGCATGGAGTTGTTGTTGTGACAGATGATCAAAACATCCCATGTGACCAATAACCCACTTTCGCTCAAAACAACTTTAGTGAGTATGGTTGTGATGCCAAGAGTGGTGCACAAAACTCCTTAGCAAAATGGGAAAGTTGTTAGGAAGATGGAGCAAGAAGACCAAGTCAATGAAGAGTTTGAATCAGTTGCATCTATAAGTGTGGAAGGTATGAAGCTTGAACAACCCAAAGTCTTGTGAGTCCCGGGGATTTCAAAGGGGATTGAAGTTCGAGCAGCTATGCCCCAAAGTTGTATGTATCAAAGACTGTTCATTAAAACCCATGACAAAGTTGTTAACCAAGTGAAAAAGCATATTTTTGTAAGCCCGCCTCAAAGCTTCAGGTAATTGATCAAAGGCTATACCCTGGAACTAGAACAAAACCGAAGTGGTTTTCGAGGAAAGGAGTGTCGAAGAAGTTATGAAGCGAGGGTCACCCATTGTGGAAGATGTTATTCTCCAGAAGTAAGAAAAGGGAAGAAGATGGACTGAAAAATATCCAAGTACCACTAAGAAAGAAGTTAGAAGTTACTGGGGAAGAAAATTATAAAATTTCTAAAAAAGCTAAGGTTTCAGATTACTCTGTCGTGGAGCAATTTGAAGAAGAGCTCTACACAGATTCACTTTTCTTCGATTTTTCACTCAGATGAACATCGTCTTGTGTCTGATAAGTTTTTTTTAATGACTGAAGCACATATGCCAAAAGAGACACAGTAAATCCGTCGGAGAATAGACAAAGGCATTCTTCGATTCAAACGCCATTCCACTTTCACTAATGATTAGTTGCCCAATGAGGGAGCTGAACAAACCAAAGCTTTGAATCTAGCGTGACATGTGAAGGTTACTATGTAAGAGGGTATGATAAGGAGGGTCAGGGGTAGACGTATGTCCTCTTTTATGCTGCAAAGCTTGGAAAATTAACACTGACAAAAATTTTCCACAAGTCATGTATTTGTGCGAGCTTATGACGCTCAAGGAGGGATACCATTGGTGATGAAATAAAGTTAAACCTGACAATTGAGAGTGTCTTTATGATTGTGTCAGTGACTGGATATGGAAACATCTTATATTTTCTATAGGGGAGGTATAGATCAATGGCTCGAGCAGTTCATCAACTCTACATAAGGGGGTTATCAAGTTTGAAAACAAACAATCAGGAAAATCACTGTTGGGGAGAAAATGGAATTCACCTATTTACAAGGGAGAAACTATCGGTCACATACATTTAGGCAAACGAAGGATGTAATTCTGTTGTTTACGAGTATTTTTTAAGGTTGTATCGTCGATCATGTAAAGAGAGTGAGAATCTATCAATACAATCATGTATATCTTCTTCGCTCCATGGTAGCAAACGCCGATGCTCAAAATATGGTTATCAACCGGTAAAGGTTTTGGAGAGTTTATTCGCAAGGGAATCGTTGATTCATCACTCTCTTAGGAAAACAAGGCAACGCTGGCCTACGAATACAAACAAAACAAAGAAAAAAATGAAGCTAAGGCTAAGAGATAAAGGATTGATTTGGTATGGTAACACAACGATCCCATATTTTATCATTCTTTTATCAAAACATCAGGGCCAGCAATGGAAGATGCATAACTTTGAAGACATTGAAAGAAGTTATGAGGATCTCCACTTATTGTTTGTGAACACAGTAGTTAAAACATGGTCCAAGTTGGTCGAAGGTACCAATTCATGCCAATATTAAAGCTCATGGCGCTCAGGGTTGAGTTAAGCAATTGGAAAAGGCCACTCCTTTCCCTATAGGAAGGAGTCGTTGTTTGTAAGCTGTTGTATTTGGTATTCTAAGGTTGTGGCCCGAAGTTTAAAGGTATTTTGTTATGTAACCTTTTTTCCTTTTTCATGTCAATGAATGAAATTTAGGTTCATAGTAAATTTGTCTTTTTCCCTCCCTAATTCTTATTTATATTTTGAATTTTGCTATGTCGGGCTTTGATACATGACATGCATGAGGAGAATTCAACCCCTAATTTCAAAGAGGTTTATTCTGAAATCACCAAGTTAAGAGTGGAAATATGAGAAGAAAGAGGCTTTATGGAAATTAATAGGGATTTGGCCCAGGTTGAGCTCAAATAAAGCCTAATCTTACGTGAAATTGAGATAATCATTTGGGAAGTTCTGAGGAATTGTTAAGGAAATAAAATAGTTTACATATCAATCAGGAAATTAAAGCAGAGGCAATAATGCCAACTTTTGTTTCAATACAAAGATTATTTTCTTAGTCTTATGATGAAAGGTCTGCAAACCTCTTTTTTTAGTTAATATTGTTGAGGATATGCCGGGTTTTTAATATAATTAATTATCTTTTTTCTTTTTTTGGTCGCCACTTGAAAATTGAATTTTGTGAGGTGTTTCAAGTCACCAGATAGTTCTTAATTTAAAATAAAAAAACTTTTTTTTGGGGCTACGAAAAACAGAGCATTGGGTAAGGGAATCTGTTGACCGGAGGGGAAGTATCGAGGCACCCACCGAGTCTAGTGCGTTCTAGCACGGCGCTTATTAACTATATATTTGGCAAAATATTTATTTATTAATTGGGATAAAAGAGGGAAAAAAATTAATTATATTTTTAAAAAAATGATTGCTAAGAGCGTAAACGCCCAAAAAAGACCTTCTTTTAGAAAAGAATACACACCAAGGGATCGTAAATGAACACATGATGGTATTTTGAAGTTTTAAGTTTTTTTTATTTTTTATTTAAAAAAAAACCATAATTAATTACAAAAAAAAAAAAAAAGTTTGAATGGATAAAAGAAAATCGTTGCAACATAATAAAAAGGAAAATGATTAGTTGTATTTATTTATATTGTGAAAAAAAAAAATTTAGCATTTATTATGGTTTTTACCAAACGACAAAAATTGCTATTAGGACAATGAGGACCAAAAGAAAAAATACAAAAAATACAATTAAACACTCTTTAAAAACTAATGATTATACTAGTTAATTTTTTTTAATTTTTGTTATATATAATGATAGAAATTTAGAAATCACCAATTTGGTAAAAAAAATAAAAGAAGTTATAAATGACTCCTTGACTTATTGATAGGAGAGCAAAATAGCAAATTTTTAATTGTTGAATCGATTAAGTCCAAGTAGTCAACATTTGTATTTTTACTTGAATATTCCCCTTCTTTCTGAGAACAGAAATATTATTCTTTTTTTTAAGAGAGATTTTTTTTAAAAAACAAATATTTACTTTTTCTTTTCTTTTTGTTTAACCAGATTTTTTTGTTTTATTTGCAGAAAAATAACCAGATTTACAGTTTTGGCAGAAAGAAACCAGGATTTTTTTTGCAGAGAAAAACCAGATTTATATTTTACAGAAATAACCAGATTTACTTTTTTAGCAGACGAAATACCAGATACATTTTTTGCAGAAATAAACCGAGTTACATTTTGTGGAAGATAAAATAACAGATTAAATTTTTTTCCTTTTGTTGCAAAAATGGCCCAGATTTAACCCTTTTGCAAAAAAAATGACTAGTTTTACGGGGGTTTGTTTGTTTTTAAGTTCATCCTAAAAAAGTTAACGAAAACCTAAAAAAGAGGTTGCAATTGGTATATTTAATTAACTTCATTTTTTTTTGATATCAAAGTAAAATTTAAGCTAAAGTGATTAATAATATTATATGTACGTCATAATAAACTAAATCATTGAAAAACACATAGAATAATTAATAATAGAAATATACAAACAAAGTACACATAAAGCTAACATAATAATACGAGAATTCATAATGAAGCTAGCCAAAAAAATATCAATAATTTCATAAAAAAAAAAATAAAAATAACATAAAGATTACATTGACATGTAAAAAAAAAAAATATAGAGTTGAGACCAACAAAAAATATTAGGAGGCAAATTTAATTGAATTCCCCAAGAAAATCAATAGAGATATCGTCTTCTTCTTTCTTCTTCTTTTCTTCTCTTCTTTTCTTCTTATTCTTTTGTTAAAAGAAGAAAAAAATTTTTAAAGTATTTTTTTTTAATTGTGTTCTTATTCTTCTTTTTCTTTCTTCCCACAGGGGGTTTTTGAAATAGGTGATCCACATAATATACCACCTTTCTTGAAACTTAAGAGCCAAGCATGCTATGGACTCTTTGTTTTCCAAGGGGTCACCCAAGATGGCCAATGAAATTCCTGTTATTTATTTATTTTTTACTTTTTTTTGTGTTAAAAAAAAATCAAGATTAATGACATAATTCTTTTGCCTTTTATGACCATTTTACTGTAGGCAAATTTTTCAATGTCCATATTTTAGCATTAAGAGGACTCATTAGCAACAATTTCAATTTAGTTAAAAATGTTCATTTATTTTTGTTTGTATCTTATTTATGTTTTGATTAATTTTATTTTTATTTAAAAAGAATATAATATTAATAACAAAAACGAGAGAAAATTAAGTAGGGGAATATTACAAAAAAAGGCAAGCACCTTAATTTCATCAGTTCACATTTTCAAATTAAAATTTAAATTTTGCTTTTTTTTTCTCCAGGAAATTTGTACCTTTTAATTATATGCATCAAATATACTCTCTAGTTTAGTATTATAGTTTTTTATTAGTTTCGTATTCATTCAATAGGTTAGCCGAATTAATTATGTAGTATTTAAGAAAATATTTGTATTTCTATATTTTTTTCCCTATAGAGTATTTTTTTTCTTACAAAAATCTGGTATGTATTCATTTCAATATGTATTTTATTTGGTATTTTCTATATTATTATAGGTTTTATTAGAATTTTGTTATAATATATATAAAAAATAAAAAATTAGTTGATGCCAAAGTGAATGAAATATTAAAATTGAAAAGAATAATTGAATATTTTGGTTTGTACTCATTTCTTAAATAAAATACCATAACTAGTTGACATACCTTTAGAAGAAAGACAAAAAAATTAGAAAAACATGTTCAAATTAGTTGACATACCTTTATTAGTGTATTATTCACGAGGTATGTCAATAAAATGTAGCTATTAAGAAAAATTTGTATTAGTATAAGGTTTGCACTGTGTATTTATGATTATTTGTGTACAGTAATACTCTCGGTCGGAGTTTCTAAGTCCGGATTCATTTTCTAGATGTCTGTTATTGTATTGTATTCGACTACAAAATAAACTATAGAAAGTTGTTTTTTTTATAAATAAAAATACAAACTAGTTGACCATACATTTGGATGAATACAAATTAGAGAAAAATTACAAGATCATAAAACCATGCAAATGAAATTTTACTCAATACAAATATTGAAGTATCCATAGTGATGGGAATACAAAGTAAGAAAGCATTACCAAATTCTAAAAAAAGAACTATAAATACCAAAACAAACTAAATAGAAAATGTTCGACAATATAAGATCCTCATCGTCTTTTCAAGTCACTCACGGAGTAGACAAAGATTCTAATTTGGTTTGAAATTGAGGAAGGAGTTTGACACCAATGAGTCTTTGTAAATGTTCTTACCCTCTTCTTCCCTCAATTTTGCGCGGATTATACAATTATCACGATTTGTTAATTAATAAATAAATTAAAGGATGAAAATCACCAGACATTGGGTTGATTAGATGAATACTCTAGTAAACCTTTGGAGGATTCAGCCATGCGAGAGTAAATCATAACAGAAATTGAAAATACAAACAACTTTTTTAAGATTTAACAAACATAAAATTAGAAAAGAAATTGAAATAGGATAAGAGTAGAAGATACTTAATCAAAGGGATCTTGTGACTCAATTTGGATTAAAAACACAACCAAAATCTATGGAAAAAAAATATTTGCAAATTGAATGTTGGAAGGAAAAGGCAGAAAAGATACCCATGAGAGAAAAAAATTAAATGGAGAGAGAAATTAACAATTTGAAAAGATAAATATGAGAGGAGATGATTTTTTAATTTTTTTAAAAAGTATATATATTAAATTGAAAAGAGAGATAACATAGGAAGGAAAAAATTGGCATAAATTTTTTAAATAATGACATTTTGACATTATTGCTAATATTATTAAAGTATGGATATCTTTTACGAAATATGTATTTTATTTTGACTAGTTACTAATTTTTCCTTTACTTTATTCTTCTTGAATATAGTTATATGGGTCATCAGAGAAAATAATAGGCCCATGTCATTTAGATGGCATGTCTTTTATTCAATGTTTGGAATAATAGTTAATGGGTCATCTGAAAAATTTTTTTAAAATAGGCTAAATGTTGACCAATTAATCAAGACCCAAAAAATTGACACCCACTGAACACAAAATATCCTAAACATCTAAACAATTTTAAGATCACACACAAACAAAATATGCAGAAAAAAAAAAAGTCAAAATTAAATATAATAAACATAAAAATCGAAAAATAAAAACAAAATAATAATACTTCACGCAAACTCCTCCCATGATAAACTAAAGCACATTGATAAGATTAATCCGACATCAAAACGATTATATGGTCAAACACCAAAAAGATAATGTGAATTGGGGTAAAGCTTTGAGAGAGGGGAAAAAAGATTTGGCATAAATCCGGGGAATGAAGGTCGCAGGAAAACTTTGCCGGAATTGTTTTTGATGGATTGAACTAAAAATTTATAGCAAATGTGCTCTTGAAGAGCTCTACACGTATGTAAAAGGGTTTGGGATGAGGGATGACCGGAACTTATAAATCTAAGGAAAGAGTACAAACTTATATTGGTTTCCTTCGCATCTACGACGGTTTGGCTATAGATATGGATGAAAGGTTTGTAGATTTAGGTAGAGGAGGATGAAGGAAAAGATGGTAAAAACTAAAAAAACATTTGGCCAAAAAAGGGGTGGCAGCGCCGGCGGAATGGTTGGCGGTAGGGTGCCGGGTTGGGTTTTAGCGGGGTGGTGGCGGCGACATGGTAGTAGTAAGGAAAAGAAGAAAGGACAAAAAATATAAATAAAAAATAAAGAAATGAATAATTTTTAGAGTTTGGAAGTTTTGTTGGGTCCAATAACAGCCCTTGGATCAACATCTCATTGATGTTGAGATTCAATTTGACATTTCTATGGAACGGGTCAAGATCAATTGGGCCATCCATCAGAATTGATTTAAATCGCCCAATTTAAACAAAATTGGTCATTTGAGCCAATAAACTACAGAAAGACCACTTTACCAACAAATCAAAATATAAAAAAAATTCTTACAAAAACATATTTATTAGGAGTAAAATATACACGTCAAACATTAGGGTGTTCACAGAGCCCCCTCTTTGCTTGGAAAAATAAAGAGTTTCAAGCAAAAAGGAAAGTGAACGAAGTGGCTAATTTTTGGACGGTTTCAAACCCGATGAAGCCATTTGAAAAGATGACGGAACCTTGTTCAGAGGTGCCTACATATCCTTGATTAAAAGGAAAGTCCGATCAGTGTAGTTCGAGATAGAAAACATGATAGTCGAAAACGATCCTAAAAGCCGGCCAAAAGATGCTTCATATTCTGTCATCATCTATTGCCTATATTTACAACGAAAAAGTTTAGCGAATACTGATCCTACATCATAAATGTTACGATCTCTATTGATTTATCTATTAGGATTGTCTAGATCTTCACTGCTCTGTGCATAATCTTTGAGATCGGTCTTCACTGCCTATCTTGGCGGTGGTGGGATCATTCGCAGTGCTGTTTTAACTTGGTGGGTTGTTTGAAACTCACACACTCAAGCCACAAAAGAAGAACCATTGAAGGATGGTTTCCTAAGGGAAAGCGAAAAACATATGAGAATCTTGAACTAGGGAAGAAGGACCATAGAATGATATGTTAAGTGAAGCGTGTTTGCTGAGAGTTCCAAATAAGACGATTGTCCTAGATGGGATGATCCCCAAATGTGGAATGGTGTGTAACGATGAATGTTGGTGCGTATTGCTCCAGACATGAATATGGTGCGTTATTGCCCATGACTAAAGATGTGTGTTGGGGGGGTTTGCGCCAACGACCTAAAATTCAGATTAGGTGCGTATTGCACGAAATTCAGACAGGTGGTTAGTGCACATGAAAAGAGGTGGTGCGTATTGCCCATATGACTAAAAGGCTGTGTGCTTGTTGCACGAAATTCAGATGGGTGGTATTGCCGAAAGTAAGACAGGTGCGTATTGCACATGAACAAAGGATGGTTGGCGTATTGCCCATGAATACACGAAGTGTTATTGTTGCACGAAATTAAGATTGGTGCGTATTGCACGAAATTAGACAGGTGCGTATTGCACATGACAAAGGATGATGGTATTGCCCATGAATAAAGAACGGTGCTTGTTGCACGGAATTCCAAATTGGTTGCGTAGGCAAGAAATTCTCGGCAATTGTAGGCAAATGAGCAGTTAGAAGAGATGAAACACCAAACATTTGAAGGATTTGGAGAATACTACTTTTATCTTGCAAACCTGGAATTTTTCTTTGCTCCAATTCGCCAACTCTAATCAACTCCATGGGTTAAGCAACTTTGAAGCTCCCTCTTTGTTAAACAGGGGCCTTGATATTTTGGTACTACACCAAATACATGGTGCGAGTGATGGCCCCAAAGAATTGACCGTCAGAATTTAGGAAGATATGAGGGGTATTTTAGTCCTTTGGTACATGGCTTGTCAACCTCAGATATCAGCTACTTTGGACGAACCGTAGTAAGTTTGCACTCTTTTTTACTGTATTTTGTACAAGAGATTTATCCAAAGGAGAAGAGAGAGGAGAGAAAAAAAATAAAAAAAATATATATCAAACTTAAGAGTAGGAAAAGATTGGATAAAGAAAAATATAACTATGAAGGGATATTCCTTTAAAAATGGCCAGAGAAATTATCTGGGGATATGTCACTTTGATTGAACCATGACATGCACTGGGATTACCCCTGATCAGTTTTTTTTTTCAAATCTGAGTCATCTTCAATTGATCTATGTGCCCTTTTATGCAGAGGTGTCGAGAAATGCTCATCTTTGCAGATTTCATTATGATGTTCTCTTAAAAGTCTATCTTCGGTGCAGTGTAGGAGTTTTACCTATAAGATTTATTAGCTTATGATTGCATATGAAGGTTTCCACCGACTAATAAGACACTCTCTTCTCTCTTTTTTTTTTTTTTTAAATATCATTTTCAGATTTGACCAAAGTCGGGGGCCAGAATAAAAAAGAATTATGATCATGCATGATTCTTATTATATATATAAAAACTAAAAGCCCCAAGAGTTTTATGTAAAAATACTTAGAAAAATTGATGTTTTTTTTGATATGACCGAACCCATACAGGTTATGCCTAGGATCCTCGGAATCAGGTCAAACGTAGTTCGATTTTTTTTCAATGAGCGATTTGTTTTTTTTTTGAGGAGGTGCTCTGGCCCCAAAAATGTTCATAGCAACCTTAGATGCATTGTAAACGTGTTATATTTTGAATGCCCATGATTAAACAATTATGCCCGTGGTTTTTCCTTCCACATCAGTAAGGTTGCAGGGCTCCTTTGGCAATAATTCCTTGATAAGATATGGACCTTGCCAAATTTTGGGCAAAATTCCCTTGGCATTCGTCGGTGTGGGAGAACGCGACTCTTTAAGCAGTCTGACCTTTACTTTCACAAAGTGTCTTGGGGTGAACATTTTGTTGTATGCCAGAGCCTCCTTTGCTAGGATAAAGTTGACCAAAACAGACAGCGTCAATCGGTTTCTCGTTATTATGCGAGTTGCCTCTAGGCGGGTTTTGAACCATTCGTATCTCAAATTCCAGCCTCAACTATAATTCGAGCGATGGAATTTCAACTTATGCGGGGGGATCACAGCCTCAGTTCCATACCAAGGAAAGAAGGAGTTGCACCAATCGGAGGAGGTACGGCAATGTTGTGCGATATACTAAACAGTGCTCAAAAGGCGTTCTATGGCATTGTCAGTTAGGGCCTTGAAACCATCCTTCTGAGCATCTTCTTTGATATTCTTGCTTGGCTGCACCTCATAGCTCCGTGGCTTTGCGGTATGGAGTGAATTGCTGGTGACAATTTTGAAAATGCTAATACTCCTTCATCAGATTACTATGAGGTGCAGCAGTATCTGTGATGATAGCTCTGGGATACCAAATCGACAAATAATGTTTGAATGAAAAAATCACGAACGCCTTCTTAGTGACTGCTTTGAAAAGTTATCGCCTCAACCCATTTGGTGAGTGAAGTCATCAATTGAACCAAAATGAACTCAATGTCATTAGAGGCTTTGGTCAATTGGTCCCGATTAATCCCTTTTCCCCATGACCCAACAAAGGCCAAGGGAAGAGCCATGGGGTTGCAACTCTGCAAATGAGGTGAATGAAGAGATCTACATGGATTTGACATTGCTGACATTTTTTAACAAAGTGAAAAGCAATCTCTTCAATGGTAAGCCAAAAAACCCCGCCAGGAGAGTAAATTCTTCCTTTTTTTGCAAGGAACATATCGTTCATGTGCTGGTCACCAACCCAGCGTGCACTCATAATAATGTTTCGGGCTTCTTCAGCAATCCAAAACATCTCAATAAATTCAATCCGGAGGGGTTCGTTTATACAAAACATCCCCGGCAAAAAGAAACAATTAACAGAGTCTCATAGTTTCTTTTTGGCTTTGTTGGCTGAGGTGGCATCTCCATTATTCAAAAAATCTTGATGTTGAGTTACCATGGCTCACATCAGGTTCTGCTCCACTGTAAACAAAAGCCATGTTGGTCACGAACTTGACTCCCTAATGGGGTGATGTTAAGTGTTTCCAGGATAGGGAAGCATTGAGCCAAGTAGCCAAGGACGTCCTTTCATTATGGAAACTGGGAAGGTATTAAACTCGTGGTACTGAAACTTTTGCTAAGATCCTTCAACATTGTCATAGGGAAGGGCTTGAGGTCTCGAGTTTTTCCATTCACATGAGCTTGTCGGATAAGCAAATTACGAATCTCAAACAAAATTAAATTATTGAACGACACAAACTATGCCATATTAGCCCATCGAAGCAAGCTTCATGACTAAGTGTGTTATTTGTAAAAGAAGCGAAGTCAAGCTGTTTGAGGGTAATGTTGACATGTGGCGCGGATATTTAAAATTGCCCAAACTGGGAATTGGTGTTGGTGCTCCATCAAAGTACAATTGCAAGGTGATTCCATTTGAACCTACTTCCTCAATTGATTTATCTGCTCATCTTTTTTTTGTTAATTTTCTTTTATGGAAAAGATGTAGCACCAATGGTTCCCGTAATCCCAATCGATGGGTTCTCTGCCAAGTGGGTTCTGCCAAATCTTGGGCTTTAATTGAAGTGCAGGAACGATATATTTCAAATTCAGTGAGCAAAAATTTTCCATTCGGGAGTCTGCCAGTTGGCATTGGCTTATGAAGATGTACTTTAAAGGATCCACATCCTGGATATGAGTTAAGTGTGTAGGACAATAAGTAATTGCATTAACGTTTGAGCTAACCCAAGTTAGGGCGCAAAACGTCATTTCCAACAAAGGTTGACTTGGCCTCATAACTAGGGAATTCTTGCTCAAGTAGTGAGATCGCCTTCTCCTTCCTTCCTGTAGCCTATTGTGACCAAGAATATACACAAAGGAAGGATCTGTTACTAAAAGATATAGAAAGAGAGGCTGTCGGTGCGGCCCTATCCACCCAACCGAGGGCCCCCGCTCCGGCACCCGCCGCTCCCGGGCAACCCCAGACAGGTGGTCGGTCGAACGGTTAGGCAGGACAACAGGAGGGTTGGACAAATACTCTTTGATTTTTCAAAAACGATCAGTTGACAATCTTCTGTCCATATGACAGCAAGCATCCTCTTCAAAAGTTTGAAAAAAGGCTCACATGTGGTTGGTGAGTTGAGCATTAAACACTGATGAGTCAACCTCCAAGAGTAGACTATGACTTCAGTTTGTATTTTTCGGGGAGGCAAAATATCGAATAGTGGATTTATTTTGATGGGATCAATATCAATTCCCCTTTACTGACAATAAAACCAAAGTATTTCCAAATGGAAAACTCCGAATGCACATTTGATGGATCTGAGATGAGGTCATATCTTGCACTCTTTCAGAAGAAGCAATTTTCTTCAGTCTTGCACATGATCACTTGTTGTTTAGCTCGATGATTACGTCATCGAACGTATACTTCAATTTCTTTATGTCCTATCATGAGAAACATGGGGTCATTCGCCTCATGTAAGTCGCTCCCCAGCATTTTTAGACAAAATGATGTGAAACTTTGTTGTTAGCAAAGATGTAGCCAATAAGTTACCATGGTGGTGTTTGACAAGCAGTTTGTTCATGGTCCTCTTCATCATCAAGATTGATGATAACCCGCCATAACAGTCCACAAAGATTGCATCTAGTGTGTTTTGCACAATACAAACTAGGGATATGGATATTGGCAATGGAAAGTTGTTTTTCGGACTAGCCTTGTTTCAAATCCCGATTAGCCAACACCAACTCTATTTCTTCCATCCTGATCGCGAACAGGAAAACAACATTTCGCCAAAACCAGTAGTGTGTAACGAATAAACTGGATCACCTTTGCATCAATGTTTTCATTTCTTCATTGGATTTTCACTACGTCCGCGGTTTGAATTTCCTCTTTTTACTGTTGGACGGGTGGAAAAATCAGGATAAAACGGGCCAACTTAATGGAACTACTAAATAAACACTAAACCCTGGCATGTCATCACAAAGACCAAGCCAAATAAATCTTTGATTCAAACAAAAGTTTGTTGTTTATTGCCTCTCTAATTTCCTGATTAATAGTAAATTATTTTTTTTCTTCCATCCTCAGAACTTCCCAAATTGATTGTTTCGTTTCACTAAAGATAGGCTCTTAGTTTGTTTGTGCTTAAAACTGTTACAGTCCTATTAATTCCAAAAGCGCTTCTTCATCATATTCCACCTCTTGACTTGGTTGATAAGGCAATATAAACCACTCTTTGAACTCAGGGAAGTGAAATTCCACATGGATGTCATTGTTATCAAAGCCGTCATTTAAAGAACTGAAAACATAGAAAATAATAAGAATTCAAAGAGGAAAGAAAGAAAACTAAATTTACTATAAGCTGAAAATTCATTTAATTGACATCAAAAGGACAGAAGGGTTGACAATAACAAATACTTTGAAACTATTCGGACCACAAACCGAAGGAACAACAAAATCAAAAGAGATAGCACAACAAAATACCACGACTCATTCCTTATGGGGCAAAAGATGGAAAAAAGGGGAAAGGAGTGGCTTCCCAATGTTTAAATCAACAACTACAACGAGCTGTATATGGCTGACTTTGTGCCTTCACCAACTTGGACCATATTTACTCAAAAATAACTGACTGGACATCTCATGCTTTTTCAAGCTTCAAGAGTGATTGAATCTTTTCAATTATGAACCATGCGGTTTGATAAAAGAATGAGAAATTGGGGAATCGATGTGGGAAACGACCATCAATGCCTTTTGCTGGTTCTTAGCCTTATCTTCATTTTTTTTTTTTTCTTTTTTCTATTCTCTACTTTGTTTGTATCCGAGGCCAGAGCGGGGCCTGTTTCCTTACAAGAGTTAATGGGATCTACGATTCCTGCGCACATATCCCAACCTTCCCGGGTTGATTGATAACATATTTGAGCATGTCGTTGTACCATTGACGTGGAAGAGAGATACATGATGGATGATAGGTTCTCTTTCTTTAAAGCGATACACTCGATACACCTCAAAAAGAATGGGGAAACAACAGAACACATCCTCCTTGCCTCAATGTGTGGGAAGGATGGATCTTGTAATAAGGGAATCAAAATTCCTAATGAAACAGTGATTTCGGATTGTTGTTATTCAAACATTGACAACCTGATGTAGAGTTGATGGGACGGTCGAGCCATGTGGATCAATGGCATTACGGTAGAAAATTATAAGATGTTTCCATATCGTTACTTGGAACACAATTGTAAAGACTACTGGCCAATTGTCATGTTGAACTTGATTTCACCAAGGGTATACCTCCTTGAGCCATAATAAGCTCGCACAAATCCATTATGGGGCACGATTCTGTCCGTGTTAACTGTCAAGCTCTTGCCACGTAGAAAGAGGACATTGTATACCCTGGACCCTCCATCTATCATGAATCTCTCTTACATAGTAACTTCAAGGGCACTGTAAGAATGCAAGCTTTGTTGCTTCAAGCTCCTCCTTGAGGCAACTCATCATTATGAAAGTGAGGGGGGCATGGCGGTTGGGACTCGAGAAGCGCCGGTCATATCTCCAACGGATTTACTGTGCGTTCTTTTGGTACATGTGCTTCATTCAAAACCTTATTTAACACAGCGAGTTCTTGTGATGTGCAAAAGTAGAGACAACAGCGAAATAGTGCAGGCGTCTTTTTCCATGTTCCAGACAGAGTAATCTGAACCTTAAGCTTTTTTTTAGAATTATGAATTTTCTTCTTAAGCAATGCTTTCTTAAATGGTACTTGGATGTGTTCAGTCATATTCCAAGGTGTTCAAAACCTCCCGCTGTCATCAACTTATTCGGACAAATACTTTCCTTGATAAACCAATGACGTTTGTGAAGTTCCAAGGGACAGCCTTTGAATCAATTACGGAAGTTGTTTTGAAAAGGCTTGACAAAGAACCAGGCCATTCATCGTGGTCGAGCCCCACTTGGTCATGTGAATTAATGAAAAGCTTTTGATACATACACAATCTTTGGACCATAGACTGCGAGAACTTCATCCCCTTGACACCCCAGGGAAGCACAAAATTTGGGGGTCAGATTGACACCTTCAGAACTCAAAAGAGGCAACTGGTTTTTAAAAACTTTCATTGACTTGTCTTCTTCTCCCAATTCTTCTAAACAACTGTACCATTTTTGCTGAGGAGTCTGAACTCTTGTCATCACCCAAACCCATACAACCTAAGTTGTTTTCAGCTGAAGTGGGTATTGGTCACTTGGAGTGTTTTGATCTCTGTCCCACAACAACAACTCCATGCTCGATTCAGCTTTTATTGCTCACTTCAGGGTTACCAATAATGATTCCGTGTTGTGTCCTGGGGTCCTGAAATGGTATTACATCTTTCAGTGGCTATTGGAAACGGTGGAGCATTTTGGATTCAGACGATGTGGTGGGATGCAACTCAATCGCTGCCTATCTTTCTTAACTTCGCAACGTGGAGAGTAAGACTCCCCCAAATGGAGTGGAATTCTTTTTCTAATGTGCTTGATCTTGAGCATATTCCGCATAAGAGGAAAGTGGTATAGGGACCCTGATCGGGGTGGCCGTTTGTGGGTGAAAGGTTCCTTGAGATGGGGCCCGAAAAAATGTGGGCGATTGGAGGATGAACATATGACTAAGCATTTAAGACAGTTTACGGAGATGGAGATACTGGATATTGAGGGGATAAGGGTGTTAATGCTGAGGATAGCTAAGTGTCCTGAACTGATGGTAAGGACAATTATACCTTTCTAGAGCTCCTCTTGCCTGATGCCATGAAATAACTTCCTCTTTTCTTTTGAGTTTACAAAACTTGTGAAACCACCCTTGAAGGCCTGTGTGGTTAGCTTTGAGTGTGCTGGATCCGATCCTTATGTTTTGAGACCACTTTCGACATTTCCCCAATTTGATGTTGTGTGAAACGGATCTTCCCATTGCGCCTGTGAGGTGGTGGACGGCAGTAGTGGATTTGAGCATCTATTAAAGATATCAACCCATTCTTGCTCATTTAAGGAGGCTTAACTCGGGTGTGCTTTTTTTTGTTCCCTCCCTTTTATAGCAGATTCTCCTGAAGCTTTCACTTGGTTTTTTTCTTGTATTGGAGAGTGCGAGTACGCATTTATGGCATTAAGTCGAATTGTACTGAAATTGTCTAACAAAATCTTGAGCCATATCATCCCATTATGTGCGGTGGGAAACTATTGATTCTATCAACCATTCTGAGGCAACACAGTCAAGATTTCACCAAAATTAGCCATTGAGCAATTCTTCTTACCCCTGACACCCTCTTCTTACCCCCTGCAACCCCGTAGTTGAGTACAGTATCTCTTAAGGTGGGGCTAGGATCACCGGGTCAATCATACTTATCCAAACTTAGGGGTTTTTGAACCCAAGTGGCAGGTGGACATTAGGGAACATACACCAGTATTTGAATGCGACATTTTGGGCACTCCTAACCCTGCATGTCTTCATGTGTTGCCGATGCTTTTCATTTTTTTCAAACATTTCTTCTTGCTCTGAGCATGGAAGTGGGCCTCAAAATCAATTAGGGGGAACCGAATTGATTAGAGTTAGGGCCCCCAAATGCTATCCCAGGAGTATAGTATTGACCCGGATGAGTGGTGAACTGTCCGTCTTGAGTTGCTAATACGTCTACAGGTCGGTTGTGGGAGTGTATAAGACCGGTTTTTGCAGTATTGTGAAAGTGGGAGTATTCCAAATGGCATGCCTTGAGCGACGTGTTGTTGATGCACGGCCACAATTACAAAATGGACCAGACCCTGGAGGGAAGAAAAGAAAGGAAGGTTCTGCTATGGGGAACTGAGAGATGAGATCGCATACTCTGTATCTCAGGAAACCAGGAATAGACCGTTGGTGGTTTTCTTGCTTCATTGGGCCAGGTGTGCCAAATTGTGCCATAATATTTATCGCATCTGATTTTCTTCAACAGTGACTTGTCTATCTTAGTTGTTGAATCAATTGAGTGTCTGCTGGATTCACGTAGTTTCAGTACTGGTTGTTCATGACAATCTTACGTAGACCTGGTAAGTATGGTTGCTTGCCAGTATACCAACAAACCTAAACACCGAAAGCTAATAGAGTTGATGTGAAATGACAAAACTGTTGGGGTTTTTTCGACAAGTGTATAAATCATCACACAATTATTAATTCACATTAGTAACATGGGTTCAGAAAGGGTCATGGTTTCATCCCATCTTTGCCTTGCTTATCGTCCTTCTCTTTTTTTGGGAAAAAAGAAAAAGTTTTGAAAAATCAAATTTCGATGGACCCTTGGAATGCCACGTATCAGTATTGCCATGAATCAGATCATTAAGTAGTACAAACATTTAGAAAATCAAACCAAATTATTTGGAATTCATCACCAAACACTTCAAGGAACAACAACAAAATCAAAAGGTTAAAAAAACAACCCAGATTCAACATAAATCCGTTAAACACCAAATTTTAAACTAAAACCACGTGTTTCAAACAAAACAAAATGAACTAACAACCAAAAAACATTAAAAAAAAAAAAAACCCCTTTTTTTCTCTTCAATCTTACATCACTTATTGGGGCTTTCTTTTTCATCCCAAGGTTATACAAATTCAGAAGAAAAACCTTCGGAAGAGGGGGACCAAAAAAATTTTGGTCCGTTGATTGATCCAGCCACTTCTTGATATTCATACGGGTGTTTTTAATAACATAGGAGTTTGCTTGCTAGTTGAGTATTGAAGTTACCTTCCCATGTTTTGATGACAGTCATTTAGCAAAGCATGATGATACCGAATCCTCAAGAGGGCCTCTCGCCTTCTGCTGCTCTCAAGTGATGGCGGAAGTGTTGCTTTTCGATGATCAATTGTACCTTGCCCCTCCTCGGAATGCCTCTAAGTCCTTTCCATCCAGAGATTTCAAAATTTCTTCTCCCTTTTATCATGTCGTGCCAAGCTGGGTTATGATGCATGCTTCCTCAATCGGTCTATATTACTCTCTGCATGCTCAATCTCCTTCATATCTTGCAACTTAACTGTGATTTTTTTCCTTTTGGACCTGTATCTCTGCAGTGCTGCATGGTTGATTTGGGCCTTCTCCAACTCTTTTTTCAAATGTCTTATCGTATGTGGATCTCTTCTTTTTCTTGCGGGATACTTCGGCTGAGTTGTCACCAATGTATTGGATAACGAAACCACGATAGTACCCAGGCACCACCTTTCCTTTATCTTTCTCCACAACCATTTCACTTAGCTTAGGAAATAATACACCCGTACCACATTTCCTATCTCTTCGCTGAGTAAAAGCAAACCTGGGTGGTGGAGTGTCATATGGCAACCCCTGCTTATCATCTTTGGGTGGGGATATCTTGAATCTGGTAGTGCCGCAATAAACCGAAGGCGGCATGGCATATGGTTGAAACCTCTAAAAACCACTCAACACAAGAAAACAAAAAGAGATACCATTTAGACATGCAAAGATATCATTAAGTGGGAACCAGTAATTGATTACACACATTTCATCAGATTGATCACTGAAAGTTTTTTCACAGCTATTATCCTTTGGGAAAATCATTTGGCTTCACTCCTTATGAGAGGAAACAGAAGGTGCACAATCTGGAGTAAACCTAGGCGCACGATAATTGTGTAAAGTGTGCCAAAAAACCATATTCGGAGACAAAAGATTACAGCCTTTAAAGTACAATTTACCTACTTTAAACACTTAGTTAATGCACGAAACATATCTTGCCAGGATCATAGGAATAATAGTTGGATTTTCATATGTGGTCAATGCCTTCAATACAACCACGGCCAGGACGAATGTCAAATATGCTTGTACCTGTTGGGGAGGAGGAAAACTAATGAGCCCAAAAATGAGACCATAAAAGCAACATCAATTTGTCTCCAAGCCTCTTCACCCCTTGATTACTCAACTGGTTTCGATAGTTTGCAAACATCACTTCGGAAGTTTATCTCTGGTCTAGAAAGGTCAAATGAGACCCACACATTTTTACAAAACTCTTTATCTATTTGATGCATTTGAGCAGCTCCAAAAAAAATTTAGCATCAACAGTTCGGAATTATGGTCTTTTATTTGCGTAGATAAGCACGTCGAACAGTAGACCCCTTTCCACCCATGAAGCAGCAATTTTTCCAAAGGTGGTTGTCATCTCACTCAGAAAAACCAAAAATAAATATTTTTGGGATCCCAAAAGGAATCAATGCCATCGACCATCAGCCCTTTAGGTCAGATTCCTAAGATGCACTAAATGCCCCAAGTGTTCCTTACTCTTGTGTTTCATGGACTTTCCGTGTAGTCAACATTGCCATAAATCTTTTGGTTAGTATCTACGATCCATGACTCTAGATGCCTTCGTTCTAGGCCTTTTGAACCTTTATCCTTTGTCGATGGTGCCATTGACACTTAAATTAGGATCAAAATAAAGGTTTTTATGACAAACTCTAACACGTGGAAAAAATAAATTTTTTTTTAAGAAAATAAATAAAACACCAATTTTCTTTTTTTACAAAACGAACCTTGAAAGGGTTGCCTACGTATCTCTTTTAGTGGAGAATAAGGTGTGCGTAGTTATAAAAGAAAACGTCTCTTGGGAAAGACTACATCTGTTATTTGACCCTTTTTAAAAAAAAAAAAAAACATAAACTCCGAAAAGCTATGTGTGAAGATGGTCAACCATGTCAAAGCCGTCTGAAACCAACTATTTTTTTATGCATATAAACATGAACCTTTGTTAGCATGAATAGATATCTTCTTAATTTCGTAGGTCAAATGTACATGCTAAAAAAAAACAGCATACCAGGAGACATTTTCATCTAGGTTTAACATTTATGATGGTGTCTGGATGTGTCTACTCGAGCGGACAACTCGAGTCGGAGAGGGTCAGCGTACCGATAGCAGAGCCTATTCCAGCTTAACTGGTGGTCTACCACACCCGCCTAACTGTGTAACAACTCGAATAAGGAGCGTAAACCGCACAGACTCATCCTAGCAGAAGTCCTGTGGAGCGTAAGCACACGCAGGTGTATAACCACATCAGAAATCGAGAGGGTGGAGAGAGGAAGAAAACATTATATACAATACCATATCAAAAAATAAATTGCTGAAATAACCCAATTAGCCTCCAACATAAAATTTTCCCAAAAACAAAAAATAGCAAAAAAAAGTTAATGAACAAAGATGAATTCTAAAGAAGTGATCCCCGGCGGCGTCGCCAAATCGGCACACCTCTTTTATTGTGTGTTAAAGTGTTGAGGAGATGGAGACGGGTTTTTCATTCATTAATTTATTTATTTTTTATTTTTTAGTCGCCAATTGAAATGAGTTTTTTAGGTGTTTCAAGTCACAGATAGTCTTAATTTAAATAGAAAACTTTTTTGGGGCTACGAAAAAATGAGAACATACCGCCCCAAACATGTAGGCAACGAAAGGGTGTTGATTCTGTTTGTTTACGATCTTTTAAGTCGTAGCAGGCGATCAATGTAAGAAGGAGAAGAATCTTCATCCACTCATGTATATCTTGTTTAGCTTCAAATGGTAGCAACGACGAATGCTCAAATATGGTTATCAACCCGGGTAAAAGGTTTGGGAGTTATTGCAAGAATCGTTGAGCCATCACTATGATTAGAAAACAAGGACATCTGGCCTCGAATTCGAATAAAACAAAACAAGGAAAAATGAAGATAAGGGCTAAGAAGAGCATTAAAAGGATTGATTGGGCGTTAGCCACAATCGTTCCCCATATTTCTCATTTTTATCAAACCTCAGGCAGAATGGAAAGATTCATGCAATCTGAAGACATTGAAGAAGTTCTTGAGGATCTCAAGTAGTGTTTGTGAATAAACATGTCCAAAGTCTGGTGAAGGTACAATTCATGCCAATATAAGCCATGGCTCAGGGGTGAGTAAGCAATGGAAAGCCAAGTCCTTTCCATTATGTAAGGAGGAGTCGTGTTTTGCTACGCTTTTGTATTTGGTTATTCTTCAAGGTGTGGACCGAATAGCAAGGTTTGGTATGTGTTTGTTATGCAACCTTCTATCCCTTGCTATGTCAATGAAATGACATTTTGTTTTCATATTAAATTTTGTCTTTTTCCTTTCCTTATTCTTATTCTATATTTTCAATTTTGTATCAGTCGGCTTTGATAACATGACATGCTGCGGAATTCACTCCCTAATTTTCAAAGAGTGTTTATCTTAATCACCAAGTTTTAAGAGGTGGAATGAATATGATGAAGACAGAGGTTTTATGGAAATTAATAGGGTTTGGAACAGTTTGAGCTCCAACATAAAGCCTAATCTTAGTGAAATGGAGATATCAAGTGGGAAGTTCTTGCGATTGTTGAAGGAAATAAAAATACGTTACATATCAATCAGGGAAATTAGAGAGGGCATAATGCAACTTTGTTTCAATACAAAGAGATTTATGTTCTGTAGTCTATGAGGGAAATATCTGGCAACTATTTTATTTAGTTTAATTGTTGAGGATAGACGGGTTTTAATTACTTTTATTATTTTATTTTTCGTTTGTTTTTTTTTTTTTTTTTTTTAGCGCCACTTGAAATGAGGTTTTACGGGGTTTCAAGTCACCAGATAGTTCTTAATTTAAAAATTAAAAAAAACTTTTTTTTTTGGTGGCTACGAAAAACAGAGATTGGGTCAGGAATTCTGTGAACCGGAGGGAAGGTATGGAGGCACCCGAGTCCCGTCGTTTAGCACGGGCTTTATAACTTATATTGGCTTTAAAAATAATTTATTTAATTTAATGGGGATAAAAGGGGGAAAAAATTAATTACTTTTTTTAAAAAAACTGATTGCCTAAGAGGCGTAACGCACACCAAAACTTCTTTTAGAAAAAAGCATAACATCAAGGATCGTAAATGAACACATGATGATATTTGAAGTTTTAATTTATTTTTTATTTTTTTTTTTAAAAAACATAATTAATTACAAAAAAAAATCCGTATGATGGATAAAAGAAATGGTGGCAACTATACAACCAAGAAATGATTCGTTTTTATTTATTTATTATTAGAAAAAAAAATTCTAGCATTTATTTATGTTTTTCAAAAGAGAAAAAAAAGATTGTACTAGACAATGAGAACAAAAGAAAAAAAAATTACAAAAATCAGTTAGTTAAATAACTATTTTAAAACTAAATGATATACTAGTTTATGTTTTTTTATTTTTTTTATTATATAAGATAGAAATTTAAGAAAATAACCAATTTGGTAAAAAAAAAGAATTAGTATGTATTATAAATGGACTACTTGACTTATTTGATAGGAGATGCAAAAATAGCAAATTTTTAATTGTTGGAATATTAAGTCAAAGTTAGTCAATTTGTCTTTTTACTTAACTCATAAAACAAATATTATTTTTTTGAAGAGATTTTTTTTTTAAAAAAAATATTTACTTTTTTTTTCTTTTTTGTAACCAGAATTTTTTTTGCAGAAATAACCGATTTAAATTTTTTGCAGAAAATAACCAGATTTTTTTTGCCAGAAATAACAGATTTTACATTTTTACAGAACTAACCAGATTTCCTTTTTTTTTGCGAGAAATAATAACCAGGATTTACATTGTTTGAAGAACTAACCAGATTGACATTTTTGACAGAAATAACCAGATTTATATTTTTTCTCTTGTTGCAAAAAAAATGGCCAGATTACCCTTTTGCACCAATGACGTTTGACGGGTTTTTTTTTTTAAGAGTCATTCTAAAAAGCTAATAGAAATATTACAAACAAGTAACATAAAGTAAACATAATCATACAGAGAATAATAATAGCTTCGCAAAAAATATCCAACAATTTTTCAAAAAAAAAAAAATTAAAAATAACATGAAGAATTACATTGAAATGTAAAAAAAAAAGATAGGTTCTGACAGCAAATATAAGGAAACAAATTCATGAATTCCCAAGAAAATCCAATAGAGATATCTTCTTCTTCTTCTTCTTCTGCTTCTTCATCTCTTTTTTTAAAGCAGACAGGCCGAACATTTTTTCCGTAATTTTTTTTTTTCTTTGCTTTCTATTCTTTCTTTTCTTTCTTCACCCAAGGGGGTTTAAATCGGTGGGTGATCAAAATTAATAATCCATTCGTTTTGAAAAACTTAGAGCCAATGCATGAATTGGGACTCTTTGTTTTCCCAGGTTGTCACCCAAGTGGCCCAATGAAATTCTTTTATTTATTCGTTTTTTAAAATTTTTTTTGTAAGAAAAAACATCAGATAATTGATAATTCTTTTGCCATTTTAGATGACCCATTTACTTTATTCATTAATTGAATATAGTAGAAGGTAATCGAAAATAATAGGCCCATGTCATTTAGTTGTCCCATTTCTTTTATTAATTGTTGAATAATAGTTAATGGGCCAGCGGAAAAAAAATTTAAAATAGGCTAAAAAATGTTGAACCATTTCATCTAAGTACCCAAACAAATTGACCCACAACACAAATCCTAAACATATAAACAATTTAAAGATCAAACACAACAAATAATGCAGAATGCAGAAAAAAAAAATTCAAAACTAAATTAAATAATTAAACAAATAAAATCAAAATAAAAACAAAATAATTACTACTTCAACGCCAACTCATCAACATGATAAACTTAAAGAACATTATCACATAATCGACATCAAAAGACTATTTATGGTCAAACCAAAAGATAATGATGAATTTGGGTAAAGATTGAGAGGGGGGAAAAGTGACATACTTCAGGGTAAATGAAGGTCGCCGAAAAAAAAACTTGCCGGAAAGTTTTTTCGATGGATTTGGAACTTAAAATTTATATCAAGATAGCCCTTGAACGCGCTCTAAACATTATGTCAAAGGGTTGGGAGGGGATGACGCGCAAATTTATAAATTAAGGAAAGAGTAAAAAATTTTATTTGGTTTACTAGATCTACAGAGTTTGGCTATCGATATGGATGAAAGGTTTTGTAGATTTAGGTAGAGGAGGATGAAAGGAAAGATGGTAAATTTAAAAAAAAATTCGGCCAAAAAGGGGGGCAGGACGGCGGAGCATGAGAGTGCGTAGCTCCGCCCCCACACCCAGCGTCTGCCTGCCGACGCTAAGACACCCGCCCACACCACCCAACCTTACCCCCCAGGAAGCTAACGCCGGACACACTCACCCCCACTCCCCAACCTCAGCCACCCCCCCAGCCTTTCCCCTCGACCCGCCACCCCACTCAATAGCACAAACCCCGGAACCCACAGCCGCCCGCAATCCCCCCCCCCAACCAATTACCCAAAGCACACTGACCCCCCGTCCGCCCCATTCGAGCACAACAACTCCCACAAGCTATCCATGTCCCACACTACGCCCTCAAACCTGCCGAGACACAACTCGCGCATCCCTTCCCACTACAAGGGCCAACTCACGCCAGAGCGACAGGGAAGGTCCTTCCCCCCGCCCGCCTTTCCACCCCCTCGCTACACTCCCCCCCCCACCCCCAAAATCCTGCGTCCCCCACCTCCCCCTCTTTCCAATCCTGCCCCCGGGGACCCAACGGTCCACCAACAAACTAAGGACCCCACTCGTAGAGGTCGGAGACTATGTGTTGGCGCCCGGAGGCGCAAGCCCCGCTAGTAGTGAGATCTCTTTGTACATGCCCGCAGCGGGGATCGAGTAGGCGGATAGCGGTGCGTCGGCCGGCGGATGGTAGTAAGGGGAAGAAGAAAGGGCAAAAAAATCTAAAATAAACATAAACGAAACTGCTATTTTGAGAGTTTTATTTGTGTTGGGTACAAATACACAGCCTTGGATCAAAAATATCCTGATATGGGGGAGATTCATATGACCCTTTCTATGGACCGGGGTCAAGATCATTAGGGCCATCAGAATTGATTTAAATCAGCCAATTGAAAAACCTTGGGTCATTTGAGCCAATAAACGAATAAAGGACAATTACCAAAAATTCAAAAAATAAAAAATATGTTACCAAAAACATATAGAGTAAAAGATACACGTCAAAAATTAGGGGTCAAATGTCCGGTTTGAGTGTTGATTAGTGATTATAAGTTGAACCCGTTATCCTGATTTTCCCCCCGTTTCCAACAGAAAAGAAGGAAATTCAAAAATCCCGGATCGTGATGTAAAAAATCAAGGAAAGGGAAAGAAATAATGAAAAAATGAATGAACAGGTGATCAAAGCTATTCGTTACCACTTGGTTGGCAAATGGTTGATTCTGTGTTGCCGACAAAAGATGAAAAGTCAAGAGTTTGGTGACTATAGGATTGAACAAGGGCTAGTCCCAACATACAACTTTTCATTGATTAAAATACCACATCTTAGTGAAATTGTGCAAAAACACGAGCATGCAATCTTTTATGGATGTATGCGGGGTGTATATCAAATCTTGATGGATGAAGAGGATGCTGAGAAAACTGCGTTTTCACAACTCCATGGGGAACTTATTTCTCTACAAGGTCATGATATTTGGTCTTAAAACTGTTTGGGGCGACTTACATGAAGGCTATGACCACCTTTTCATGATACGGTGCCATAAAAAAATTGCAGTATACTCGATGACGTAATCATCAATGTCTTACTTAAAACACCAAGTTGAATCATGTGCAAATTTCTGAGGCAATTCTTGGAAAGAGTGCAGAAAGATAGACCTCAAGCCTTCATCCACAAATATGTGCATCAGAGTTCCACTCTGAAAAATTATGGGTTTTATTGTCGTAGAAAAGGAATCGAATGGGATCCACTCCAAAATAAAAATCCATTCGAGGATTTTTCATCCAAAAATAAAGACCGAAGTCATGAGTCTAATTGGGAGGTGGAGAACGACATCAGCAGGTTATTGCTAAATCCAACCAATATGTGAGTCCATTTTCAAAAAAACAAAACCTTTTTTTGAAGAAGGATGTTGGGTAGATGGACAGAAGATTTTCAACAGGCTTTTGGAAAAATAAAGGAGTATTATTTGTAAACACTCCCGTGGTTGGTAACGCATGAAACTACAGGGCCTCTCTTTATAATCTTTCAAAAACAGATAATTCCTTTGGGATTTTTCTCGGTCAACATGATGCTACAGGAGAGGAAGAAGAGGGCCTAATATCATATTGAGCAAGAAAGAAATTCACTAGTTTTGAGGTCAAGTACCACCATTTGGAAAGGGGTTACGCCTAACTTGGGTAGTCAAAAGTTAGGAATTATCATCTATGCAAACTTTACCCATATTCACGGATGGATCCCTTAAAGTAATCTTTTTCATCCGCCATGCCACCTGGCCGGGACTCGCGAAATGGAAAATTTTGGTCACTAACATTTGCCATTATTATGTCACTGTACTACAATGAAAGACACGCTTTGGCAAAGAACACGTCGATGATGATTAACTAACCACTAGAGACATTATTTCACTATAAGAGCTTACCTAAATTTGAGGAAAGTAGTGTCAAATGGAAGCAATCTGCAATTGTTACTTTGATAGAGCAACCAAAACACCAACAACGCACCGGGATTGGGGCAGTTTAAGTTTAATATCACCCACAGGGCCACATTCCCGCAACAGCGACTTCATTTCATCTGTACAAATAACACACTGAGTCTGAAGCTGCATCATGGGTCTCCTCCGCAATAGATTTGGGTGTTGCCAGACATTAATGTGTTGGGGATTCTTATTTGCTTATCACGACAAGCTAAGGCGATGGACAACTCGCGACCTGAAAGCTCCTTGCTACCGAACATGTGTGGACGATTTAGCAAAGGTCATGTACCACGATTTAGATACATCCTAGGGTTCAGAATGCATTTGGCCGCTGCCTTGGTACTTTGGCCTTCATGCTTCCCTATCGGGAAACAATTACATACCCCTTAGAGATCAAGGTCGGGACCCAACATGGCTATGAATACAGTGGAAGAAGAGAACCTGATGGTGGCCATTAGTACTTCAGCCTCATGATTTTTTAAGACCGGGAGGTGCCCCGAACATGCCACAGAAGCCAAAAAAGAACTATAGACGTCTGGAGATGGTTTTTGAGTGGGGATGTTTGTATAAATGAATCGGATCTGGAATTTATTGAGATTTGTGGATGTTGAGAAAGCGCTGAGACAATTATGAATGAAGTGCACGCTCGGGTATGTGGACCACACATTAAAGGATATAGTCTTGCAAAAAGATACTCGGGAGCGGGTATTATAGCATACCCAGGGAAAGGATTGCTTTCACCTTTGTGAAAAATGTCATTCAATGTTAAATCAATGGTGATCTCATCATTCACTATTCAGAGTTCACAAATGGCTTCTCCTTGACCTTGTGCATGGGGGAATGGATTTGTAATCGGAAACAATTTAAGCCCAAAAAAGGCTATTAAGGGAAATCCAATTTATTTGGTGCGCAATTGATTACTTCGCCAAAATGGTTGAGGCAATAAAGGTCAACGAAGCACTAAGAAGGCGGTGTGGATGTTCATTCAAACATTATTGGTCGATGTGGTATCCCAAGATCTATCAGAAGATAATGTTGCAAACCTCAATAGTCATCTGATGAAGGAGTGGTATGTGAGAGTTCAAAATGTGCACCACAATTCTACTATCATACCGACCAAAGCCAAGGAGATGTGGCGGAAGCCAACAAGAATATCAAAAGTTTAGAGGGAATGATTGTTCAAGGGCACTAGCACAATGGCATGAGAAGATGCCTTTTTGCTTTAGGATATCGCCACAACAGTTGCAACTCGATTAGTGCAACTCCTTATTTGTGGTGATATGGAAGGTGAGGCGGTGATTCCAGCGAAAGTCAAAAATTATATCTCTGCGAATTATTGTCGAGGATTTGAAATGCAGCATACATGAATGGGTCAAAACCGAGCTTGTCGCAACTGCATTATAGACGAGAAATGATTGACGGCAATGTTGTGGGGCTTTATCCGCAAAGGGATGCTAGTTACTACACAAAAGGTGCATCCAAGACACTTTGAAGTAGGTCAACTGGTCTTAAACTGCATTCTCCCGCACCAAGAAGAAATCAAGGGAATGTTTTCACCAAATTGGAAAGTTCCATATCTTATCAAGGAAGTATTGTCCAAAGGAGTCCTGCACCTTACTGATGTGGAAGGAAAAATCACGGGCATAATTGTTAATGCAAATTCAATCAAAAGATACTACATCTAATGCACTTTAAGGTTCTGCGACAAGTTTGGGGTTGAAAGAACAAAGGCATCTTTTTAAAAAAAATCCCTTAAGTCGAAGTTCATGTCATGGTTCAATCAAAGTCGACATATGCCACCAGATAAGTTCTCTTTCTCATTTTTAAAGGAATATCCTTCATTAAGTTTATAGTCTTCTTGATCCAATCTTTGATATTCTTAAGTTTGATATCTGTTTTTTTTCTCTTTTCGATATGATCTCTTGACAAAAGAAAGTAAAGAGTGCAAAGCTTACTACGGGTTCACAAAAGTAAAGCTGAGTATCTGAATTGACAAGCCATTGACCAAGGACTAAAAACACCTCAGATATTCACTGAAAATTCATGAAGGTCATCATTCTTTGGGACATAACTCGCACCATGATATTTGGTAGTACCAAAAGATCAAGGCCCCTGGTTAACAAAGAGGGAGCTTCAAAGATTGCTTAACCAAGGAGTTGTAGTAGAGTTGGAGAAATTGGTCGTAAGAATGGTCAAGTCGTTGGAGAACCAAGTCCACAAACGAACCACCACTTTAAACTAACAATTTTCTCTTTCATTTGCTCAACACAGAAAGAAAAAAGAAATGCAGGGTTACAAATCAAAAAGGAAACATCACAAAAAGGAAAATCTCCTAAGTCTTCAAATGTTTGATTTTTCATCTCATGCTACTTGCATTTTTGCCTATCAATGCGAGAGTTTCGGGAAATACGCTCCAATATGAATTCTGTGCAATACGCACACATCCTTTATTCATGGGCAATACAAACCATCCTTTGTTCATGTGCAATATGCACCTGTCTGAATTTCGTGCAATACGCACCAATATGAATTCCGTGCAACAAGCACACATCCTTTATTCATGAGTAATACGCACCATCCTGTATTCATGTGCAATACGCACCAATTGGAATTTATGTGCAATACGCATCAATATGAATTTAGTGCAATACGCACACATCCTTTATTCATGGGCAATACGCACTATCCTTTGTTCATGTGCAATGCGCACCTGTCTGAATTTAGTGCAATACGCACCAATCTGAATTTCGTGCAACAAGCAGACATCCTTTATTCATGGTCAATACATATCATCCTGTGTTCATGTGCAATACACACCAGTCTGAATTTCGTTCAATACACATCAATCTGAATTTATGTGTAGTGCGCGCCAGAACTTATTCACATGCAATACAGATCAATTCTCTATTCATGGGAAATACACATCATATGCATATCTGGAGCAATACGCATCAACATTCATAGGTTATACACACCTTATTCACATTTTGGGGATACATCCAATCTTAGGACAATGCATCTTATTTGGAACTCTCAGGGCAACATGCCTCACTTAACCTATTCATTCTAGGGTTACACTTTCTAGTTCAAGATTTTCATTTGTTTTCTTCTTTTCTAAATGAAACATAACATTCATGGGTTCTTCATTTTGTGATCTTGAGTTTTGAGTTTCAACAACCAACTCAAGTTAAAACATTCACTTAAGAATGATCCACCAGCCACCAAGACAGCATGAAGATCGATCTCAAAGATAATGCATAGAGCAAGTGAAAGATCTAGACAAGATCCTAAGAAGATATATCAATTAGGGATCTTGTAACATTTATAATGTAGAGAGACATAGTTCTCCAACTCTTTTCTTTGTAACTATAGGCAGTAGATGATGACAAGCAATATGAAGCAATCGCTTGGCCACCGTTTCTGATAGTTTCGGCAATCAAAGTTTCTCGAACTACACTGATTTGATTTTATTTTAATCAAGGAGATGTAGGCAAGCTCTGAAGCAAGGTTCAGTCATCTTTTCCAAAATGGCTTCATCGGAGTTTGAAACACTCAAAAATTAGTCACTTCGTTCACTTTCTATGCTTGAAAACTCTTCATGTTTCCAAGCAAAGAGGGGCATGCTGTGAACACCTAATTTTTGACGTGTTTATTTTACTCCTATAATATTTTAGTAAGGAATTTTATTTTTATTTGTATTTTGGGTATTTGTTTTTATTATTTTATTGGCTCAAATGACCCAATTTTGTTTAAATTGGGCTGATTTAGATCAATTCTGATGGCCCAATTGATTTTGACCCGGTCAATAGAAATGGTCAAGATTGAATCTCAACCATTCATGATATTTTGATCCAAGGGCTATTATTGGACCCAAACAAAAATACAAAACTCCAAAAAAATAGCATTTTTTTTAGATTTTATTTTTATTTTTCTTCCTCCCCTTACTACCATTACGGCATCACCGCTCGGTGGCCACCACCATTTGGCCGGGAAACGGAAAACTCTTTTTAAAATTGTAATTTTTCCTTTCACCATCAACTCTACCAAATCTACAACCTTTCATCCCTATCTTATAGCAAAAACTCCGTAGATCTAAGGAAAACAAATATGCAATTTTACTTTTGTTCCTTAGACTTATAAAGTTTTTCGTAATTCCCATCCCAAACCCTGTACATAAATGCGTTAGAGCTCTTCAGGCGCTATTATTTGATATAAATTTAAGTTCCAAAATCCTTCAAAAAAAATTCCGGCGACCTCATTTACCCGAAAGTTATAATCAATCTCCCCCCCCCTCCCCAATCTGTATCCAAATTCATCATTATCTTTTTCGTTTGACCATATAAGTCATTTGTATGCGGATTTTGTGTTATAATGTTTTTAAGTTTATCATATTGATTGTTGTTGCGGAAGTATTTATTATTATTAGTATTTTATTCGTTTATTGTTTATTATTGTATTTTATTTTTTACTTTTTTTTTTGCAGTATTGTTGAGGTTGTGTTCGATCTTTAAAATGTTTAGATTGTTTATAGATTTTTTTGGGTTAGTGGGTCGTTTTGTTGGGTCTTGAGGAAATTGGTCAACATTTGAGGCCTATTTTAGATTTTTTCAGATGGCCACAGATATTATTCAAACAATTGAATAAAGAAATAGTCATCTACATGATTTGGGCCTTTTATTTTCAGGGACCCATTAATATTATTCAAACAATGAACAAAGAAAGTATAACTTACCCCTTAAATCCCTATAGTGTAATATTAAATTACATTCTAATTCTTACTCTTGTTAAATTACGAAAATCCCCTTAAAAATAATGTATTCGGGATACATAACCAAATAAGTTGGATACATTTAAATCAAATTCAGTTACACTTTTAAGGAAAAGAATATAAAATTCATTGTTAGAATTCTCAAATTTTTTTTTTTTTTTTTATTCCCCCCCCCCAAACGCTAATTTAATGATTTTCAATCTCTTCAAAAAATTTTATCAGAGTTTAATCAATAAAAAATTAAATTTTCATCTCCAATTCTCTGCCAATCGGTCCCGCCTTCTCTCTTAAATTCAAAAATTTAAATTTTTTTTCTCTCAATTCGATTCCAAAATTTCGTATGGTTTCAACATAATTCAATTTTCAACTTTCAATTCTTTCCCCAAATCATAATAGATTTAAAAGTGAAAACAATAGCCGATACAATGATCAGAATACGTTCAAGAATCTGGAAAATCAAGTGAGTTTATGAGTGATACATAAGTAGGATTTTAAAAATTTCTTCTTCAATTCGTCGAAAATCTTTCAATTTTGATTTCAAAATCACAAAAAAAATGGAAGACAATCATGAATATTTTGATTTGCTACCAGCGATGATGAAAAATCGGGAAAAAAAAATCTAACATTCAAAAACACAAAAAAAAAAAAAACAAAAACAATAAACCCACCAAAAAAAAAAAACAATAAAAAAAAACAAAACATATCGACTCCCCAAAAATAAGATTATTTAAAAACAACCAAAAAAAACACACCCCCAAATAAAAAAAAAATCACAATCTAAAACAAACACAATAAAAAAAAAAAAAAATACTAAAAAGACGATTCACACACAAAATAACCCACAAAAAAAAAATCAAAAAACAAAAAATAAATAACCCACAAAAAAAAAACAACCAAAACAAAACAAAACAACACAAAAAAAAACACCCCAAAAAAACAACAAAAAACAAACTAAAACAAAAAAAAACCAAAACAATATCTTATTGAAAAAACAAATGAGTCTCGATTTGCAATGTAGAAAATAGATCAGATTTTTAATTGCATAGTAAATAAATCAGACCAATCAGAGGTATGAAACTACATATATTGTGTTGTATGGATTGTTATTTATAGTTTTTAGATGATCATTTAATCGTGTCTACATTAGTATTTGTGTTTCTTGTGATAAATTGATACGTATATACTCCTATTTATTTAGATACATTAAATAAGTAATCGGAATTAAAGATCAACAATTATTGTTTGAAACATGTAATATAATTTAAAATTATTATTTATATTAACAAATCTAACATGATAAAATTTACTTTGTATATCTGTTTTTTTTGGTTTCGATAGAATACCATACTTTATAGCTGTACATTAGGCATATATTTTGTTGTAAAAGCATCAAAATGTTCAAGAAGAGGTATGTATCAGATGATAGTTATATTTTGTACCTGAATAAGTATATAAGTTTAGTTGTTTGATTGTTTGTGATTACTGCATAGAAATAACTGTTGTACGAATGTTCTATCAAGTTTTTCTTTAATGTTAACAGGTTTGTGAATCATCAGAGTATCCTGTTTCAGTCTATGATTCTGGAAAAAAAAGATATATTGTGTGCTTGAAAGTAAAATATGCCACTGGAAGATTCAAGTTATCAAAATGCTTTTTTATAAATTTTTTTTGTTTGTTATAATAATGTATCTGTACAATAAGGGTTGTGAAAGAATTAGTGCCCTGTGTAAGATGAAATTAAAGTGTATCTAATAAAGGTTATGCGTTTAGTAGTTGATTATTGTATTTGATACATAAGATATCAATGTTTTACATATTTATGTATCAAAATATTCAATGATACATGGTTTGGTTTTTATCAAAAGTAAACAAGAACATTGAAAATTCGTATCAAATTGTTGGGTGCGAACAAACAACGATTGTAGCAATGATGTTATCAAATCAATAATTAAAACTAACAAGACTATTAAGAATCAAAATAAATGAGATAACATTGTTGTCTTTGGCAGAGTGATAATCGGTTTTGTTATGTATGGTGATCCAACCATTTCTTTCTCTTTTTTTTGGAACTTGTATTTCAATGTAGGAGGGAAAATTCGATATTTGTAAAAACATTGCAAATCAAATACCGATTTTATATTTTTGATTTATAACAAAAATTTCTAAACAATATGATATATGAATTAAGAAAAATATTAATAATAATAAAATAATCAAATATGAAAAGAAATCTATATAATTAATACACATATTCTTCCAGAATATAGTAAAGTTGTGATTGATAAGGTATATCAATAATCAAATGGATTTTCTTTCTATATTAGTTGATTGTATTTGGTTATTATTACTTTTTCTATTTTATTCTTACGTTATTCTGAAAATCTCAACCATTTTGTTATTTTTTAAAAAAAAACTCATCACCAAAAAGTAAAAGAGTTTTTCTAAATATTGATTCAAACATATAATTTTTTTATGATTCAATCAATTTTAATTTTTTGGCTTTTTTATTAAATTTTTTCTTTTTGATCTTATTTTTTCATTTTTTATCTTGATTGTTTAGAAATAACGAGTGATTGTTAACCAAATTTGATGTTATTTGTACTTTTTATTATTATAATCTGAAAACTCTATTATTGAGAAATTACAAAATTATTTTTGAATTTTTGATTCCTTTTGTTTGTGGGGTATAGGGAAGAGTGATTTGTGGATGAAATAAGGAAGAAATAAATATTAATTTTGGAGTTAGGATTTATATTATCAAAATGTTGGAGTTGGGGGATTGTGGTAAAATAAGGGGTTGGGAAAAAGTTTAAAACCTGGTAGGAAAAAATAGAGTAGAGCAGTATGAAAAGAAAGGATGTGTATTAGGTAAGTTATCCTAAAAGAAATGATCATCTAATGAATTGGGTGCGTTATTATTTCGAATGACCCATAGAACGTATATTCAATAACGATCATAATTAAAGTAACTAGGTCATTTAAAAGGGCAAATGAATCATTCAATTAATCTGATTTTTCTTTTTAAAAAAATAATAAAAATCATTGGTCATCTTGAGTGGCACCTTGGGAAAACAAAGAGTCCAATGCATGCATTGACTCTTAAGTTTTCAAGAAAAGTTGGAGGTTTAATATTGAACACCTATTTAAACCCCTTCTTTTTTTCATTTAAAAAAAAAGAGAGAGAGAAAGATAGAAAGAAAATTGCAAGAAAAAAAAACTTTAAAAAAAATTCATCTTTTTTTTAAAAAGAAGATATTTCTCTTGGGTGATCTTGGGAATTCAATTGAATTTGATTCTATTATTTGTTTGTCATCAACTCTAGATATTTCTTTTTACATTTCAATGTAATCTTGAATTAATGTTTATGTTTTTTTTTTTTGAAAAATTGTTGATTTTTTTGCTAAGTTTAGTATGTATTTATGTTCCTTTATTATGATTATGGTTATCCGATGTTGAATTAGCTTGTATATTCGATTAGTTATTCTATAGTGTTTCTATATGATGTTGTTATTATGATTTGTACAATATATTATTGATTATATTTTTAGATTAGGAAGTAATAAGTAAAAAAAAGTAAATAAATAAAGAAAAATAAAAACAACGCAAATTTTTTTAGGTTTTTGGGAAACTTTCTTTTTGAAAAACAAACTTTAAAAGAAAAAATAAAAAAATAAATATAAAACTAGTCATTTTTGCAAAAGGATTTAATCTGGTCATTTTTGCACCAAAAGAAAATGTTAAATCTGATTATTTCTGCCAAAAAAAAAAAAAATGTAATCTGGTTATTTCTGCAAAAAAAAATGTAAAATATGTTTTTTTTTTTCAAAAATAAAAATAAAAATTAAAATTTCTCTTAAATAAATTTTTGAATTGACATATTAAAGGTAGTTAAAATACAAATTTGAATAAATTTGGCTTAATAATTAACAATCTAGAAAAATTGTTTATTTTGAATCTTCTATCAATAAGTTAAGGTAGTCCTTTTATCATAAAATAATTATTTTTTTTTTGTTACCAAATTGGTTATTCTTAAATTTTTCTCAATATAACAAAACAGAAAGAAATTAAAAATTAGTATAATACATAGTTTAAAAGAGTGTTTAATTTTAATTTTGTTAAAAGTTATTTTTTTGTTTTCTTCTTTTGTTGTCCTGTCAGTAGTAAATTAATTGTCTAATTTTTGTTTTCTTTTGGTAAAACAATAAATATAAATGCTAGAAATTTTTAATAATAATAAATAATAATACAATCCTTATGGCATGTATGGTTGCAACATTTTCTTTTATTCATTATTTTTTATTAACAAAATTGAATAATTAATTATTGTGTTTTGTTTCTTGTAAAAAAATAAAATAAACTTAAAATACATCCTATGTTCTGGTTTTAAGATCCTTGGTAGGTATTTGTTTCTAAAAAGAAGGGTTTGTGTGTGGCGGTTACGATCTTAGACAAGCTACAATTTTTTTTAAAAAACTAGTAATTATTACAATTTTCCTGTATCAAAAATAATTAAATAATTATTTGGCCAATATAAGTTAATTACAAGCGACTGTGTGCTAGAACCACGGAACTCAGGGGTGCCTCATACCTGTCCTACCGGTCAATTATTAATTTTTACTCAATCTCTGTTTTTCGTTATGACAAACAAAAAAAGGTTTTTTTGTTTTTAATTTTAAACTAAGAACTATCTGGTGACTTGAAACACTTAAAAAAACTCAATTTCAAGTGACGACTCTTAAAAAAATATATATTTTTAAAATCCGTCATATGCTCAACAATTGTAAAAAATAAAAGAGGTGTGACATCTACAATCAACACAATCCTATTGCCTTTTAGTAACAAGGAGGACAAGCCTATATGGACACTTTCACACACGGGAAAGTTCACTATAGGATCTACATGAAGGGAGCTGAGACAAGAAAGGATCCCAAACAACATGGTCAGTAGACTGTGGCACCAAAACATACCTTTCAAGATGTCTTTTACTACATGGAGGGTCAGCCATAACAAGTTTTTTACAGACCAAAGACTTGGGAGATTTGGGATCCCAATGAATCCAAAATGCTACTGTTGTAACTCAAACAGAGTGGCCACTGACCTTGAATTAGTGGATCATTTGTTTTGTCTTGTGGACTTTGCTAAGAAAAAATGTGTTTTATTTTGCAGTACCTCTAGGCATAAGCACCAACAATATCAATTTGAGATTCACTCTACTAAATTAAAGGATGTCTAATAAAAACTAGGATGATTTTTTCGATTTGTGTGTGTCATTTTGCGCACTAATCTTTTATGTATCATTCTAATTTTATCTAATGTCCTCGGATGGGCTCTGCAATGTGCGATTCTGATCTAATCAAAGCTTTAATGTGAACTCCAGATATTATGTGAAAAATAAAAAATAAATAAAAAATTACTCCCTCTGTTTCATTTTGTTTCATTTTATGTGGCAACATTTGACCGGATACGGAGTTTAAGAAATAAAAAAGACTTTGAAATGTTTACCAAATAGCCATTCAAAAAAGTAAATTCACTTTTCTCTCTCCTCATAAATGTATTAGGGTAGTATAATTTAATTAAGTGAGATCAACAAGGGTAAAAAATAAATTGTACCTTTATATAATTATCATATAAGGAAATGTGACATTCTTTTTTGGACTGACCAAAAACAAAATTGTGTTACATAAAATGGGACGGAGAAAATATAATGATAAAGCACTAGATAATTAAACAGACTGTGAGTGTAAGAGATGGATTAGTAATGGTTAAACTTATAAAAGGGTATTCTACTTATAATGAACTTAAATAAAAATCTATACATAGAATGGTTAAAAAATAAGATATAATATTATATAATATAAAAAGAATGTTAGAAAGATGGAGGATTAAAAATGACAAAGGTAAAAACAGATTTTGCATAAGATAGTGGGGGAAAATGATTGTTTCTCAAAGTTGAGGAGGGAGTTTGTTTTTAAACCAAAATTTTGGGGTGTAAATGATTTTTCAGTCATATAAGGGGTGTAAATATCTGATTTTAAAATACATAAAAGAATATCCAAAATTAAATCATATTATAGGAATATTTATTGTAACTAACCCTTAAAAAATGGGAATATATATGTTAATATCCCTCTTCTGAGGCAAGAATCGTGTTGGAGCTGCTAATCATTAAAAGTATAAAATATATATTAAAGAAAGGCACCCCCTACCCCTACAACCCCCCCCCCCAATTCTTTGAAATTGTTAAATATTCATATGGGGAATTATAATGAAGTAGTTAGAAATATTTGGAAGTATGACCTATTAAACATTCTTGAGTTTCATTGGAAAAACTAACAACCATGATATTGACATAAATCATAGTTGGGGAAAGTCAAATAAGGAAAGAATATTATACATTGGAAAATGTGTGTGTAGGGTGGGTGGGATATTATCTATCAACGAATAGAACGAATATTTTATATTTTTTTAAAATTTCATGAATATAATTCGCATACATATAGTTGAAATGCATGTATGTTGATATTTTATGTGTTACTGGTAAATTAACACAAATAATTCATTAATTTAAGTTTCTAATAATGTAAACTATTATAATAAAATTCAAACATAGTGTTAGTGATTGCATCAAATCATAGTTGGTCTTCCTTTGAAAAAAAAGAGGGATGGAAAGTGACCAAGAAAAAGTTAGTTGACAAATAGATTCCGAAAAAAGTGAGATTTTCTTTTGCAGCTAGATAAAGTTTTTTTAAAAAATTAAGTTCCATTACTTTGTAAATTTTGATTGTGAATTTCGATATAAAAATTTTAACTTTTTTTTTATATATAATTTATATATTTGAAAATAAAGTTAAAAGTACTATAAATCACAACAATTAACATTTTAAAATGCATATAAAAATTTTTTGATCAAAGATAGACTCAAAATTCTAATTGAGTGTCAAATAAATTGAGACGAAAAGAATATCTAAATAGTTTTATTGCTTTCATATTTAAAATAATATTTTTCCAATTTTTCTCATGTTTTATTTAATAAAAAAATTAAAAAATATTTTCTACAGAAAAATAAATATCTTAAAAACTGAAAAATGGTTTTCTACATAATATAACAAACTTCACAAGTGATACTCAACATTGACTGCATTCTCTAGATGACCCTTAGATACATCTTATCTTCATTACCATTGACATGGTGTGTTTTAATATAAAAAGACAGTGCAAGCTTTGTTATATTGAAAGTATAGGATAGTAAAAATGCCCTTGCATGTAAATGCAATATAGTTGAGCATCCTTTGTATTAGGTTGAAACAAAAATTCCATTTTATTTGAGGAATCAAAAAATAGAGCAAGATGGATTATAATTATCATAAACAGGTTGGCATACAGGATAATATTGTACACATGGAGGGTTTGGTGGACAATATGGTGGGCAATATGGTGGACAAGATGGTGGACAACAATCACAACATGATTTGCACCACTTTTCTTTTTCTTCTTTGCATTCTTTTTTCTTCTTGGCTTCTTCTTCCTTTTTCTTCTTTTCTTCTGCTTCCTTCTTCTTCTTTGCTTCTTCTTCAGGATTGGGAGGTTTCACTTCTTCAACACTCACAATGTTAGCACACCTAAACCTCCTCTTTATGCACTTCATCAATGCAAATGAATCAACCCCTTCTCCTATCACAATCAAATGGCCTTTTCCCTTATCTACATTCACCGATGTAACACCTGCATCGTTTAATTAGACACAAAATCTTTAAATACGTTTGAATTTATGAAAAAGGAAAGAAATTTTTTAAGTTAAAAGTTATGTTTGAACAGACTAAAATGAAAAATGTGTCACGACTAAAAAAAGTACTCCCTCCGTCCATTTTTTATTGTTATGTTTAGTTTTTCGAAAGTTAATATGATTAATTTTCAAAATTAAATTAGATTACATTAATTTGATATTTTGAATAAAACAAATTAAATATTCAAAAGCAATACGAGAAGTACTATAAATTGCAATTTTCGCATATCAATATGATTAAAAATACATCATTTGACTCTGTAATAAAAAACTTTTAATAATTAAAAGTAGATTAAAAAAAGTAATCATTATGAAATTGGCCGGTCAATAATATTGCTAAATCTACTAATCAAGAAGGAAATGATGTTTACATGAAAATAAAAGAATTAGAATGAATACTATTGAAGAATATGTTGCAAAATAAAAATAACTTTAATTTATGATCAGATGAATAAATCGATAAAAGCTCATATCAAAAAGTCAGTTTGACTTTTCGATGATTTTTCGATTCCATACAAACAAAATACATAAAATCATTTCAAATTTAAAGACTTTGATTATCGAATATCCAAATTTAATTTAGGGATTTAATTAAAAGAAAAAAAAAAACCAACCACATATAGTTACAGCCATCTGCATTGCCTTTGATATGCACCTATCACTGCTGACTGGGATATCAATCACAACTTTTTTCTGTATAACAAATTGACCTTAGATTAGCCATAGACAAAAAAAGAAGACGAAAACAAACAATTAATCCCAGCAATATTTAATCTTTTTTTTTTTCAACTTACCTTCATGTTCAATGCTATATATATTTTTGGAGCTTTGTATAGGAATCAAATAAGGCAAAAGTGGCCTATATATATAAGAGATGTTTAACATATATAATATTTAAGACATGGATGTATGTACTAATCATTATCCAAGAAACCTATACGCTAAACAACTACTACCCCATATATTTTAATAGATAAAAGTCAAATGCAAATTTTCTATCTCAATCATATAATTTAGGGAAAATTATATGTTTAAACAAACATATATTATTTTAATTATATTAGTTATTATATTTATAGTTTTAGATAATTATCACTCGCGATCAATATTTAGTTACGTGGACTGGGGTCTCGAATTTGTATAATATAATAATTTGTGTAATATTTGTATAATGTAATTTAACATAATATAATTTGTATAATTGTTTAAAGTTCAGATGTTTGTGTTTGCGTAACTTTGTTATTTCAAGTTAATACAAAAATGACTCAATTATACAAACGTGCCCGTGAATTATACAATTCACTTGCGAATTATATGGTAGTTTAAACTATATTTACAACCTGTAAATATGCAAACTATAGCTATGGAACATAACTAAGTTAAGAATAGTGGCTACTTGCGAAAATTTCTCAATAATTTACGCTATTCGAGTTAATTTTTTTATTTTTATTTGACTCCAGATAAAATTTAAAATAAATAAAAGACTTTAAGATTTAATTATTTAAAATTAAAAATGTGTAAATTATATCAAAATGTTATTTAATTAAATTTTAATTAAAAATCTTAAAAATGTCGTGTAAAATGATGAGGGTAAAGAAAAACAAATTACAATAGAAGGAAAAAATATAACTTGTTAGCACATTAATGATCGATCGATGTGATGCATATTATTAAAAAAGAAAAATAGGACACATAAAAAAAGATCGATCAATGTGAAGTTTATTCATAATTAAATATGATTTTTATAAAAATATAATTTAAGGAATAATTTGTTGCCAAGTAACCTCACTGAAGTAATACATATTACCTTAATTAAGTAGGGGATAAAATATCAACTAAGGAACTCCAAAGTCTTCTTAATTAACTAATAAAATTCTATGATAAAGTATTTTATCTCACATACTTGAAAAAGATATAACAACGTTATTAGCATACTAATAATTAACCACATAAAAATCAAAGAATATGGGAGAAAAAAAGAGAAAAATGTTTTACATTGAAAAATCAATATTTCTAAATAGGTTTTATGTTATGCGATTCAAATTTAGTTGGAACTCCGATATAACCTTTTGAACACCATTATCGTGGCTTCTAAAATTTTTATTTGAGTGAATTTTGAATTTGTTACCTTCGTCATTTCAAAATAGAAAGTACAAATGTAATTTCATAAAAATAAAAGTGTAGTACAGTACTAATTAAAACTTGCCATTGGCCAAGACCAAATCAAATAATTAAGACTTTGAGGTTAATTATTATTTGGTCTTCCCTTTCAAAGTCAACTATCTAAAGAGGTTTTAGTCTAGTTTCATTATATTTATGGTGTAATCGGTGTGTGAGAAAATATTTTTAAAGAAAATAGGTTATATTAATGATATTCTATATTAATTGTGTCTGTTCTACTCCCGAAATAATTCTTTACCTCATATCTATAGTATTTATCTCAATTTAAATATTTTTAAAATAATTTTTATTTATTTATCTATCAAACAAAATAAACACGTATTTTCTTAGAAAATATTTTTCTCAGTATCAAACACATCCATAATATTATTTTTTTTAATCAATACACACAACGCACCTCGGTTGGTTGATTTTTTTAAAGATAGGTCTTTATCTTTTTAAATTTTTTTAGATATAATTGATTAAAACAACAGATACATGTGATTTTTTTAATTAATAGAGGCACGTCAAAACTTAGTGAACCAAATATCGTTTATTTTATTACCGTTATAACTTGACTAGCTATCTAATATTTTAATTGAACTCCAAATAATTGATGTATACAACTTCTTCTTTAATTGATCAATTTATATATAAAGGATCATGTTTAATAATATTAAGGAGGAAAATGGTATGACTTTTTTCTTTACAAAATCATAAGAGACAGTGTGCTAGAATGATAAATACTCATTCACCCTTAATCAAGAGATCTCAAATTTAAGTTCTCGATATGGAGTTGCAGGAGCGATTTATCCCCAATAAGGGTCAAATTTTTTACGCAAACTCAAATTTAATCGAATTTCATTATGAATATTGAATCTCGAATCTCGAATAAAAATCAAAAAACAAAAAAAGGTATAAGATTTTTTGAGGAGTAGGGAATGAGGTAACCTTTTATTTTTTCCAACTCAAAAATAATTTAACATAACACCGACAGGTGATAAATTCAATAGTGCTAAATTGGAAAAACAGACACAAAGTTTCATTCAATATTAGCTACATTCGAACAAAGAAAAATAGAAATATTAGGTGCTATGGTTAAGTTTACATGTGGTGTGTAAAGCTAAATAATAATAAACTACTGTTGGTTCATCACTCATAATGATACCGTACTAAATAATCATAATTTTCACGTTATATAATATATTGTCATTTTCATAGATATTTTAATTAAATTAATTTTAAAATAGTATTTAATTATTTTATACAGAAAAAAAAAGCAAGTCATTCATTATTTTTGTGAGAATTCATCTAGGAAGAACTAAATAATTAGATATATTATACTACCATATATATTAGTATTATTATTATTTATACTTTTAAATTATTATGTATAGATCTTATCACTAATTAAGAGTCTTCTATGTATTTTACATTTAGATACATGTATTTTTACTATCAGTTATACAAAAAAGGGAGAGATGCGAGTGAGATTGGAGAGTAGGCGAGGTTCGTACAGGATCGTCTTAATCACTAGGCCACTAAAGTCATCGCTTGGGGCCCTATATCTTTGGGGGCCCAATTTTTCAAAATATACTTATCCATATTACTTAAAAATTATATGTATGTTTAAATTTTTTTAAAATAAAAAATATGTAAGAAGTATAAAAAAAAAATAGCTGTTAGTTTTCCGGGAATGAAATATTAGGATAGTTATGTGAACATATTTGGATTTGATAGGAAGCAAAAAAAATTTTAACAAAAAATAATTATCTTTAACAAATTTATGTTATTTAACATAACATGATGGGGATGGTCAGTAATATCATGCCAAAAACATATATATGTTATCTAACATAATATTTTTATTATACTCAATAAAATTATACTGAACGCTTGTTATTTGTTAGTTATGGACAATACATGCATCAAGGCTTTTTAATGGATGCATGTGATAACGCGCTTTATTCTTTAGCTATAATAAGGTGATATTATACTGTAATTTTTTGTATTTACGATATTTTCTATTTATAAGTTAATCATTTTCATTGTTACTTTTCTGTCGGTGGAAAAAACATAATGTGATAAAGATTATTAATGATTATTAGACTTTTGCATTTTCTTAAGTTTTATTGGGATGAAATTTCAAATGTCTTACAACAATCAGTCTATATCATTTCTTCATTTATATAACAAGAAGATGCCATAGCCCCCATGTTAGCACAGGCCTAACATTTTGAGTGAACTGTTTTTATTTATAGGAAAAATTATCTAACTCAGACATACATTTACATCATATTAATCCCTAAATTTCTTTTGAGGTGAAAATCCAAATGTTATTTAACATAACATTATGGAGATGGTCAGTAATATCATGCCAAAAACATATATATGTTATCTAACATAATATTTTTATTTTACTTAATAAAATTATACTGAACGCTTGTTATTTGTTAGTTATGGACAATACATGCATCAAGGCTTTCTAATGGATGCATGGGATAACGCGCTTTATTCTTTAGCTATAATAAGGTGATGTTATACTGTAATTTTTTGTATTTACGATATTTTCTATTTATAAGTTAAATATTTTCATTGTTACTTTTCTGTCGGTGGAAAAAACATAATGTGATAAAGATTATTAATGATTATTTGACTTTTGCATTTTCCTAAGTTTTATTGGGATGAAATTCCAAATGTCTTACAACAATCGGTCTATATCATTTCTTCATTTATATAACAAGAAGATGCCATAGCCCCATGTTAGCAGTGGCCTAACATTTTGTGTGAATTGTTTTTATTTATAGAAAAAATTACCTAACTCAGACATACATTTACATCATATTAATACCTAAATTTCTTTTGAGGTGAAAATCCAAATGTCTACAACAATCAATCAAATATCATTTGTTCATTTGTATAATAATATGACTAGATAACATTGGCCCATGCTAATAAGGCCAGAAATTTTGTGCTTTATAGGAAAAATGATCTAACTCTAACATATATGTATCAGGATAAAACACAAGTATACTCTTAAACTATGATTAAAATTTCAGAGATACGTTTTCATTAATCTAAAGTCATATTACCTTTTAAACTCATTTTTTTGATTAATTTTTACATCTTTTGGCTTACGTGGCACACCCGTGAATCCACTTAAGTGAGGCGTGTGGGAGATGTTTGAAGGTCACGTAGGCCAAAAAGGTGTGCAAAATTAAAAGATAAATTCAGGCGATAATAAGACCTTAATTTAGCTAAGGTGTGTCTCTAAAATTTCAATCATAATCTAGAGAGTATTAGTATCTTATCCCTACATTTATATTAATTCTCTCTATATTTTCAAGGCCAAATCACATCAATAATATATTATATAACTTAATTTATAAATTAAACATATCTTTTATTCTTATGCAAATAAGTCTTACTTTTTTTAATCACAAACAAGTCATTTTCTTTATTTCTCTTCTTTTTCTCTTTTCTTCCACAATTTCTCTTTTTCATTCTTCTTTTCTTCGGTCATTTTTTCTGATTCTTTTTTGAATTTCAATTATTTTAATATTTAAGGATGTTTGAATGTTAATATTTTATTTTTAAAAATCATAGATATCATTAATAAAATAAATAAATATAAGTTATACTTGTAATACATTTTGAATTCAAGATGTATTACATATTATATGCATTTTTCAATGCATATTGTGAATATATAACTAAAATACATTAAATTACAATACTAAATTTTAACATCATTAATAAGAGAAAAAATAACAATTGCAAATACATTTGAAAATTCAATATATACTCATCCTTAGATATTTTCAGATAAACAGTAGTAAGACGAGAGAAAGAATCCAAAAAAGTCACAAAATCATTATAACCCTCCAAACAAATCAATTATAGGTATGTTCGAATGTATGTGTTTAATATAGGGCAACTTTCCATATAGCAAATAAAAACATTTATATTGTATGTTAGAGCAAAGTTTGCGATAATTGGCGCTCCATAGCAAAAATAGAAGTGTATAATCTTATAATCATATACATTTGAAGCAATTGTATAAAACTAAGTGTATAAACAAGATAGGATGTACAGACTTGGGCAGAGAAGTGTATAAAACACGATTGTATAAAACCAATTATATATTAAATTGTTGGATTTTAAAGAAGTGTGAATGGAAAATGAAGAGTTGGACTTTTTAGAAAGAGTTGTGACTTTTATAAATGTTTCCATTAAAGTTGTGACTTTTATGACATTTGCGACTTTTATGAAAGTTGTGACTTTTTATAAAGTTGTGACTTTTATGAAAAATGACGACCTTTCTGAAAGAATTGTAACTTTTTCCACAGGTTGTGACCTTTCCGGTAAAAGGCACAATAGAACCGTTTTCGCACTAATCCTTGTTTTTCCTATAAATTGAGCGATTTCCTCCTCTTTTAAAATAGTAATTTATTGACTTCTTCTTCCAACTACTAAATCCTAGTATTCTAAGTGTACTTACTGTCGTTGAGTGGTTCGCTGACACCCCCCCCGAAAGTTGTTGGTATCTAATACTCTGATGATTGCATCATTTACCCTGGGAGGTCATCTTCCCAATCAAACCTCGGTACTAGAGGGGAATAATTTCCCTAGGGGACATCTACTGTGAATTCAGGGACTTGATCTTTTTCCTATTAAAAAATTTCCAGATTCTGGTAAACGTGTTTAACAAATTTAGATTTGTGAATTAATTTCAGTTCTTCTATTCTTTTTGTTCTTCACTGGTTCCATTAACCTTGGTAACTCTTCGTGTTTCTGCAAAGTTTGTTTGGAATCAGTAAAAGATTTTTTAGACAATATGAACAACAATTGTTTTTAAGAAAAAATATTTCGTATATTTTTTAAATCTTTTCTGTTCCTAGTTTCGCAACTATTTTTAATTGTTCTATTGTGAAAATTTTCTTAAATATATTTTCTTCTTACAAAGATGTTCAAAAGTTTTGTTTAAGTATGTTTTTTAATACAGATAAAAACAACAATCTTAAGGAAATTACTTCTCCTGTTCGTCTTTTTGTCTTCTCCTTGCTTGCGCCCCTCTGCTTTCTGGCCGTCGCCGACTCACTGCATTACTTCTTCCTACTTCGTTGCTTTGTTTAGGCACCGTCGAACTGAGAATGTAAACCAGCACATGTTTTTATGGTATTTTCCTTTAAAGAGTACCAGTAAACCTTCTTAATTAAATTCTCTATGGAGGACAAATAGTTTTTCTTCTAAGAGTTTATCATCTTTGATTTTTGTTTTAACTATGTGTAATCTTTGGAAATATCTGCAAACCATATTGTGGAATGAATTTTACTTCTCAAAAATATTTTACTTTTAAATTCTTTAGTTTGCAAAAATGAAGAGATGGCATTTTTTTGTTTGATAAAATATATGTCAAAATGTAAGTTGGAAGACTATTTGATAAAAAAACATTGCTCTGTGTAAAGAATATGTGTTATTCTGTTTGGAGAAAAAAAAAGAGACTTTGTAGTTTTTTGTACTCAATGAGAATGTTTAGTGTGTCTGATTTTTGTAGACTAAAAACTTTTGTGTTTTTATACTCTGGATAATTGACTATGCAATTGTGTTTTGAAAAATTGAAAACTTCCATAATAATCATATTGTATTTGTGGATTTTCTCATAAACTTCAATGTAATATAGAACTATTGTAAGCAATTTTTTTTGTCTATGTTAGTATTTAAACTAATTGGTATGTTCTATTTATGATAGAGAAAAATACCAATTACTTAGAATTGTGTGATTTTGTGTCTCCTATGGAATGAACTTTTGACATTGTGAAAATAATTGTCAAAGAGATTGCAAGCACTTAATGTCTTCTTTTCGTACAATAATTGTTTCCAACACTAAATAGGTGGAAAACCTATTTTCACAACTGGAAAAATATTTTTGAGCTCACATTTGAATGTTGGGTTATTTGCTTATGATTAGACTTGGTGTCTAATTTAACTTTTGGAACAAAAGATTGAAATTCCATGATACTTTTTATCCTGTTTATAAAACCCCAAAAATTCTTGGAGTAATAAGTTGATATTTGGTTGTTTGAGTTTCTCTCTACTAGTATTAGTGGGACGAGTTGAAACAATCCAAATTATATATAATACTTTGTTCAAAATCATTGGTCGTTATGCAAAAAAATCACTTAAAATGTTGTGATTTTTCATGAACGATATGTCTATTATAATAAAAGTATTGCATAGACATGAATATGTGGTGAATAGTCATTTGTTTTATTTTTTTGTAAAATAACATTTTGGACTATATTGTCGTTATTGAACCCGGATAAACTTTGTTCATAGTAGTTCTATAACCTCACATTGAAAGTTAGGAAATGCTCCTTCTAAAAGGATATTTGACAATCAAACCATGTGTGTATCACAGCAAAATTGTAATAAAATAGGAACAAAATATAGTGAGAAAAAGCTCCTCGCTAAGAGTTTTTCAAAACTCCAATGTTTTTATTGTTCTTACTTGCTAGTCTATGTTTGTGACATGAACCCGTGGGCATGTCAATTAAAAACCTTGTAAGAAACGATCAACTTAGAATTTTTCGTAACTTGAGTGCAATAAATCAAATGTCAAGTTTTGTTTGTGGAATCTAGTATGTGAGCTTCTTATAAATTTGTTGAAAGGAATTTAATCCCTTAGAATTGATTTACATTGACATTTATATTATGAAGTTAACAGAACACCATCTTATGTGAAAAAATATTTGTTACTTTTTTGAGAATTGCATTAGAAATGACTATGTACTTTTGTCAATGGTAAGGATGAAGCAATAGAAATGTCAGACAATGTAATATCGCAGTTGAAAAATCAGTGTGAAAAATCTATAAGAAGTGATTAGAATCGGAGAGTATAAATCTCATTGTGCAGAAATATGTTTGAAAAGTGAATATCAAACTACTTGTCATATTTCAACTCAATCTTAATGAAAAAACGACGTTGAAAGAATGAGGATGCATTATTTATAAGTTCGGTTTGCACAAAATTTGTGTGGATGAACTATCCTTACTTGTCAACAGAGGATCAACAAAAGTTTTGTCCCTTTAGAAAGAAAGAGATTTTGTTTGATTAGAAATACAATCTTTTTCCATTGAAAATGGGAAAGGAAATCCACTTGAAATTTTCAAAGTGTGGGTGGTATCTAGTCAAAGAAGTCCACGATCCTATTCCTAAAGAAGGAAAAATAAGCACCTATGTCTGTGGACGGTAAAATAGAACTTGGTAGTCTAAGAAGGGTCCTAAAAGGCCTAGGAAATGAAAAGATAAATGTACTTAATAAAGAGATTTTAGAGGCTTAGTAAAATTTTAAGGACATTACTCCTCGAATATGATTTTTGTAATATTTTTTGTTTCTTCTGTAGACTCATCCTTTGGAAAGATGGTGTCAATAAAAAATATTGAAGTAATGATTCTTTCTTTCAAGAAATAAACCTTTGGGTTTCAAATGAATCTTTTAGAGGGAAAAATAACAGTTGATGGAACGTTGAAAAATATCAAGCAAGACTCTTGTGTCAAGCTTAGGGAAAAATAAGAAAAGATTTTGATCTGTCGATCTATATACTTCGTTAGTAAATTTGAATTACATCCCTTCTCGGATCAACAATTTTACTGTGTGTATAGACCTCCAAATTCATCAAATGAATGTGAAACGAACTTTCTTCAATTAGAATTGTAGGAAGAAATTTACATGGAACCCCCCAGGTTTTTGTGGTACTGGTCAATCAAAGAAAGTATGTGAAACTTTTTAAGTCACAATTATGGAAGCACCAAAACAATACCATAATTTTTGTTTTTTAATTACTCAAACCATGTCGCAAATGGGATTTAAGACCTTATGGCATTGATAAATGTGTTCACATAAATCAAGGTCATTGTTTTGGTTTGTATATGTGATTGTTACAGCAATATAGACACTAATGAACATAATGCTACTAAACGTATCTATAAAGCAAGTGAAATGAAATTATTGGATTCTATGCGAATCTTTAGTAATAAGAATTCATCGAACTCCATAATGTTTAGCATTTTTTTTCACGGTCTTCATTGCATGAAAAAGGTACCTAACTGTTCAAATATGGTACTGTTCAATATTGTCCAAGTGGTCCAATACTGTGAGTTTTTGCATTTCAAAAGAGTGAAAACAAAGTGGCTCCAATTGGATTTTTAAAGATTTTGGGAAGCATGAAATGTATGCATATAGTGTGTTGCGATGCAGATTAGCATTGCTATTTTAAACTAAGTCGTTTCAACAAGTGATCCAAATAAATTCAATTAGATTTACAATAAATAGAGTTTTTGGAGTATTAAAATATCACTTAAAACTATGTCTTGCATTATAACAATATCCAACAATATTGAAAGATATAGTGATCAATTGAATCACGGAAGAATGAAGGAAGCAACATTCAACGAGGCATATGTTTTTACTATTTGGTGAAGAGCAGTCCTCTTAGAAATATTTCAAAAGAGACAGTTTCGCTAGCTCTACATGAGCTTTGGATTAAGGTGCTCTCGAAAGGCGTGATAGTTAAAAAGACTCCGAATTTCTAATAGTATTTTATTTTGGGCCCAAACCATGGTATAGTATGCATACACTTTCACAGTCAGATGCAATAGGTAGATGGCATGGAAGCATGACATTTAAAACGAAAAGCCCTCGTCATATACGACATAGCATATCCTGTTAGAACACTACTCTCCAGTGGAATTATCAGAATTGCTATGTAAAGTCAAAGAATAAGTGTCCGGATCCACTTACAAAAAGGCCCTAACTAAGAGAAAGTGTAAAAGATCATCTAAGGGAATGAATTTAACGACTTAGGAACAAGTCCTCATGGCGTACTCTATCTATCAACCTGGAGATCCCAAGAGCTATGATTCAAGAGAAAAACAAGTTGTGAATGACTGTTTCGGCATTGTCAATAAACTCAATCCATTCCTCAGATGAAGACAATGGTCGCAGGGACAAGGATCACCTTAAGTCTTGTTATGAGTTAATAAGCTGATGGTTTTTCATATTGCTAAGTTTGGCATTGAGTTGACCAATGTGTATCCCGGCGTATACGAACACGGTTAGAATCACCTATGTCTGTGAAGTGTAAGCCGCTTCAAAGAAGAATGATTGTCAAAAGCCCCTCTCTCTATAACACTCAGGAAATCAAGGAGGTTCCTATGGCTAAACGACCCACGAAGAACCATAAATAGTAAATGGTTAATTGTGTGACAGATGGTTGTCTAGGTATACCCAAAGTTCGACGGTTCAAAGATTCGCATCTAACCGATTGACCGAGTATATCGACATATGTTCACTACGGAAAGTCCAAGGGGAAACCTACGTATCCAGATTGCAATTACTCTTGCTTGTAGACGTACACTTACTGTCCGTTTTCTTCTTTTTCTTCGAGTCATTCCCCATTCATTCGGGGGATTGTTGGCTTTTTAAAAAGGTGTGAATGGAACTGAAGGTTGTGCCTATGAAAAGTTGTGACTTTTATAATGTTGCCAACTTTTATGACAAGTTTGTGACTTTATGAAAGTTTTTTTGTGCGACTTTTATGAAAAGCTGTGGACTTTTAATGGAAAGTTGTGACTTTCCATGAAAGATGACACCTTTCTGACAAGATTGTGACTTTTCAAAGGTTTTTGACTCTCGTCTCCCGTAAACACAGAATAAGAACCTTTTCTCACTATCCTTTGTTTTCTCTATAAAATTGGTGATTTCCTCTCATTTTAAAAAAATAGAAGTTATGGACTTCTTCTTCAACTACTAAATCTATATTCGAAGTGTACTTTTACTGTCATTTGAGGGTTCGCTGACACACCCGAAGTTTTTGGTACTATACTCTGATGATTGAGATCCTTTTAAACCACTGGGAGGTCATATTCCAAATCAAACTCGGATACTAGGAGGGGGAATAATTTCCTTAAAAGGGACTATGATTTAGTGGACTTGATCTTTTGTCCTATTCAAAAATTTCAGATTTCTTGGTAGTGTTTTACAAACTTTAGATTTGTGATTAATTTCAGTTCTTCTATTCTTTTTGTTCTTTCACTGGTTCATTAACTTGGTAACTTTCGTGTTTCTTTCTGCAAATTTTTGTTGGAACAGCAAGAGTTTTTAGACATATATTTAACAACAATTCTTCTTTACGAAAAATATTTCTATATTTTTTTTAAATCTGTTTCTGATTCTAGTTTTCCCTTTCCTCACCTAGTGTTAATTTTCTAGTTGTGAAAATTTTCTTAATATTGTTTTATTACCAGATGTTCAAAGTTTTGTTCTAAGTATGTTTTGTAATACAGATGAACAACAATACGTGTATAGAACGATTATATACAATTTGAAATTTGAGTAAATGAGAGAAAGAGAGAAACACAAAAGAGGACTTGGACAAGGAATATACAATTGAATCGACTGTATAAAACTAGAAAGATAGAAATTAGATACAATTTTGTAAAATTGTATAAAACGAGAAAAGAGGAAAGACAAAAGAAATGGGCCAGAGAGTATTTTTTATTGTATAAATATATAAGTGTATGGACGAATTATGTACTTGCTTGTGTATAGACAATTTTCTCACGCTTTTATACAAAACAGAATCACAATTTTATACATTTCGCTTCTGTTGTATAATTGAGAAGGACCCATGGTGGCGCGCGAGATCTGGAAGAAGAGAGATAGGGAATAAATAGATATGTATTTATACAATTTTCTCTGCTTTTAATAATTGAAACAATTTTATACACTTGTTTGGTATAAAAAGTGAGGAAGCTAGCGAGAGATTGGAGGAGAGTGGCGAGCGATATATTGGAGCGAGGCGTTTGGCAATTTTTCATAGGTTTTTTTTGCTATGGAGCAATTAATCAACCCTAGCTACTCCATTTCTTTTAGGTTTATTAGTTTGCTATTATATACAATTTTTCCCTTTTATATATACTAAATATTTTCAATATAAACTCACAAGTTTTTTATGTATGAATCTCAAATATTTCGTAATACGAATTTGAAATTGATTTACGTTCTAAAATGTATTATATTGTTGGAATAATAAAATCAAATTATAAACACGTATGGTATTATTCAAATTGTATACATACCTCTCGTTTTATCTCGTACCCCCTAATTTATTTGAATCATTTTTTGAAATTTGTAATTAGGTATACTATCATTTAAAACAAGAAAAAAATGAACAACAATTATAATACATTTTTTGAAAAAAAAACATTAATATAAGTACGTTAAAAACAAGGGCCTTTAATCATGTATCCAGCAGAGATGATTCAGTAGATGTCAATTTTTTTTGTGTAATAAATATTGGGTATAGATATATATATTTAACTTTGGATGGATTGACTTATTGAGACATTAAGATCCTTTTTAATACGTATTTGTGAAAATCAATCTCTGTAACCTTTCGGTTCGTTGTCAAATTGAATTTTTATATAGATGCATGGTATCTAATAATGTTGTTTTGGAAAAAAAAAAATACATTTTTAACCTGCCAAAAAAACTTGATCAACAAGCTAATTAATTAAAAATTATTAGTGGAGTGAGACCAAACTTTTTATTTTGTGTTTTCCTTCAATCACATGTTTTAAATGCCTAAATGATTCAATTTCATGTGGACTTGTGCTTGTAGGGGACAACGAGTTATGAACAATCGATTTACGGTGATTCAATGTGAACTTCTGCACATTAGGAAACCGCTAAATTCTCGTGCCCACATCACAAGATTTCAAACTACTCACTCTTCCATAGAACAAAAAAATATTTTTAATCCTCTGCTTCTGCACTACGTAATCCGCCCTACATAATTTTTAAAGAAAATTGTGGTATATTGCAATTTTGGGTGTAATTTTTTAAACTTGTGAGCGTTATTCTTCCATGTTCACGTTCATAATCACCTAGATATCTATAAAACAAGACCTAATTATTAGCAAACTTAAAGCTCATCACTCGTTGCTGCCCCGGTCCGTTTCATTGTCAGCCTAAGGACATCAATTACTTGTGGGCAACATATACATTTATGCGAATGGTTTTTTGTCTACTATCAATTAACTCAAGTGACATTATCAAATACATACTAAATTTGTTTGGCTTGTGATGGTTATACAACGGTTTTGAAATATTTGACATATGGATTTTGAAATTTTTATCTGTAAGATATAAAATTGGGGGTAAATTGATATACAAAAATTTTTTAAAAAAATTTTTTTGCGTGTGTTGTTTTTTCACTTTATGTCCACTCATATATTGGTCATACAAATAACATAAACCCACGTGTAAAATACATACGATTTTATCGTTCTTCTTTCCTCACTAGTACTCTATCCCTACGATGAACAAAATTTTTATATGGGCTTGCTACAGGAATTTTTGTTCTTATTCATATTGAGAAAAAGATTATTCCCTAATCGACAGCAGGTGATCGAACATCATGATGTATTTGTGGTAATATATTTACTATAAAGAATTGTTGTGTTATGGCTTATGATTCCAAAGAACCATTCAAATGCGATCAAAATAGTAGTACAACGCTGAACATGATATCGCTTGACAAATCATGTACTAACTATGATATATGATTTCAATACATGTGTTTTCTCAAAGACTAGTATGGAGGGAGGCCGATGATACCTGTCAGTTGTTGTTTTCTTTCCTAGAGTCTGAGCATAAGTGCAACCCACGAAGATACCACAAGTTAGGAGCTGCCTCCTCATCGTTTGTTGAGCCACATTGACATCAGTAGAGGGTAGGGGTTTATTGTATTCTCTAGCACATTTCGGGAGTCGTATTCATGATACGTAGAACATCCCACAAAGCAACGATTGATTTGACTAAGAAAAACAGTCACAAAAATTCAAAAATAGGCTGATTTGACTAAGGTTCTGTTGCTTCTAATACAGACACAAATCAAAAATAATGACAAGATTGCAAACAAGTTTGCCAGTTCCAGTCCACAGTTGTGATACAAAAATAACAAGGCTTGAAAAGAAGGTTACAAATGAAGTTGACACCTGAACTTAATCTATGTACGAATAAATAATGCAATGAAGGCAAATAACTTGCAATAAATCAAATCAGTGGTTCCATGATCAAGTAATATATTGATTTCATCCAAAAAAACATGACGAGGGAAGAGAACAATTTCACACGATGTTCTTGTTTGTCTAAAATAGTTCCAAAGCAAGGTACTGATTAGTAGAACTGTTACATTAACAATGAAAGAAGGCACTGGGATATTTTACAAAAGCCAATTGAATAAAAACTTCAAAATCTGTCAATTGGCTTCAAAAGAGGTCCAGAGAGTCATACCTTATCATTGTATGATCTAGCAGCCAAGAAAGGTCACCATGGAACTCAGACAGTTAGATCTTTGATGTACATTGAAAAGTGATGTTACTGAAAGACACATTACAGAAGAACCATCTGCCAAATGGGTTAGATACAGTAAGAAAGGTAAATTGATTAATGTATATACCTCTGTCAAGTATCAACGTAATCAAAGTAAAAGCACGTTTGAAGACTTCATAACCTGTTTGGCAAGACTTTGAAAGATGAGAAGTGCTGATTTTTCAATAAAAGCACTTTCGGTATGTTCACTATAAATAAGTGTTTTTGAATATAGCAGAAGTTCATGTTTCAGTTTGAAACACGGACAGAAAAGTGTAGGCATCTCCTAAAATGAGTTACTTTCGGAATTATTTTACGACAAGAAACCCATATCAAAAAAGTTGACCACACTTATAGCATATCCTTTTTCGTAGTTTGACAGTTAAAAGCACTTTGACAATATTAGCACAATCCCAAATTGCTACTCTCCGAAGCCTACTTTCTTTTAGACCCTGGTGTCCGGACCAACTTGCACTCACGTGACAGTTCACAAGATACCCGTCACATCCCACCAAAATCAGGTACCAGGTAACTCTATCCATCAAGGCAGGGACAAGAACACCTGGTGCTTTTGTCTTACCGAGAGTTGAACCTAGACCTCATGGATCCTACCACTTTTGCCAAGACACAATTTGGATCCTCCCAAGGCACTTCTGAAAAGACCAACTTTGATAAGAGAACTTCTCAAAAATAAGTTGGAAACTGCTGAGACCTTGGCTTCTTGACATAACTGATTGGACATTGAACCTGGAACTCTGTGCTTGAAAAAAGGACACGATATGGATCAATGGTCCATGCCATACTAAATCCAAAGGTGGAAGTGTTTTGGGATGTGAATGATGGTCGAGCATCCATGGACAAATTAAGGAAGATCCTCAATACCAAAAGAATTACTGGAAATAGCTGGCTATGAGGTCAGGATGTCACCCTAAGGACTTAAAATTCAGCCCACAATTGCGGTCGATTGTAAATGAGGTGACTATACAAGGGTAGAGGAGGAGATTAATTTAAAAAAATCTGAAAGCCCTAGAGAGAAGTTTATATATTGTATTTGAGGTATGGAAAGGTTTCTGACAAGGAGACAGATTAGCAAAAAATGGAGTCCTACACATGACCGTTTATCCCTTTGCAACCAACAATAGGAGAGTCGGATCATTTATTCTCAAATGTTCAGTACTTAGCAATTATGGGAAGAATCTCTTTGATGACCTATCTGGGATGAATCTCCTATGGTAGCATTCAAAGATCATTGTGGAAGGAAGGATGAAATGGTGGGCTATTGCTCATGGCCAAAAAAAAAAAAGGCAACTCAGTACAAGCTGCTCTTTACAGATTATCCATTACATGGATCTTACTTGGTGTGGACAGAAGAACTTTAGCTGTTTTCAGATGAAAGTAGAGCCCTGAAAATATCATAAGACCGGCGACTAAAGCAATTCACTGCAGGGGCTATGTCTTCAGAGTTTGCATCTGGATAGAGTCTATAACATGCTTAATTAGATCCTTAGGGATATTTTGAGGATTAGAGTTCTTGAGGTAATTTTGCTCTTTTCAATCACAGGTTTGGAGCTTGTTGTCAAACGCTGGGGCATACCTTTGTACCTCTTGCTGGTTTAGTACTTGAATAAGTTAGTTACCCCCAAACAACTGATTTTGCAGCTCAAACCAAAAAATTGAAGTCAGGAAATTGGAAAAAAATTTACATGTTATATATCAAAGGGCGATCTTGTATGTACTCTTGCTATATAACAGGAGATGCCATATAGGAGAACATATAGTAATGCCACGGTAGAAAAGAAAACATTTTTGGAGGTGGCATGCGTCTATATAAACCGTAGTAGAAGTATCTTCAAAAGTTGCAGTTATTCCATATCAAAAAGAACACCTAAATGGTACAAAATTTTGAAATTAGATTGTGCAGCATAAAATAGAAATTAAAGTATATGGAAAGCAGAATGTTTACCAGGCCACCATATTCATCAAAAAGGTGAGGCATGAGAATGTTCAGATTTCGGTGTCAACCCACAAATAACCTAGACCACTAGCCATATTCTCCGTCAAGCCATGCCTCTTTGGAGACTTCTTGCAGACCACTTTGAAATGTCCTAATCATATGCAATAACCATAAAACTAAAGGGCGTTCTTCATGAATTTGGCATCGATGTATCCCAAATACTCTGGTTCCAAAAATTGATCACCAGGACACCATATCACGCGAGTGCATCTGTAAGGAAACAAAATCAGATTGATTTGGTGTCCTTTTCGGCTATACAAACCCGCGGAATACAAAGCCTGAAGGAGGCTGATGCATCCAAAAAGATATACTACAACCTATGTACATTGTGTTCGTGGATTCTGACCACCAAAATATACCCATTCCGAGGAATAATAGGGCGCCATATAGATAATTTCTTTCTAGAGAATCCGAGCACCTCCTTACAGTATTATTTCTAAGTTGTTCTTCAGAATTAAAATTTGTTATTAAAACACAAAAAAGAGGCAAAGTTTATGGATTAAGGTGCAAAGAAGGTTACAGTGTGGCCCAGTACAGATCAAAACATCCCAGAACAGGCACACATGGCAAACCCCTCCTAAACAAATCCACAAATGAAAAACTGATGCAGATACACCAGAGATGCATTTACACAAATAATATAGATTATGAATAACATCTATTATTAATTCTAAACGTGATCCCTATGCCTTCAAGAAAGCTTTGGTTCCTTTCCAACCATGAAGTCCAAACTATGCACAATGGAGTGTCCTCCATATCTGCTTCAACTCTGGATATTCTTTGGCATGCTGCTCTACAAACAATATCTTTACGGTCTGTGGCATCACTTTGCCACCTGATGTTTAGAAAATTCCCAGCTTGTCTAGATTCCCATCACATTAAAGGATTGTATTTCCTTTGTCACAAAGTCGCTAGAGAAAAGAGGTGATTCACAGATCCTTCTATAACTTTTATGAGTCCCCCAGATCACAAAATTAATGCAATAGGGAAAAATACATTTACATGGAATGTGATAGATTATTTAGATCTTTCGGTTCAAGGAAAACCATTAAGCATAGTCACTAGAGTAAAATTCGTTAGCTATACCATGAATTTATATTAAACCTTTTAAAACATAAAAACTAATAATTTTTGCCATTTACCATAAACGTGAAGGCCTAACAAAGAGAGTTACTTATAAAGGATAATTGTAATTGCATTTCATCAAGTGGAGCTGAAAATTAGAAAAAAAAATTGTGTCACGTTGGTACAAGATAAAGGATAAAAATTTTCATTGCTAACAAGGTAATGGGCACGCAAAGTAGATAGTTTATCATTCTGAAGTTGTTAGCAAGGTCCAAGTGCGTCACAGAGAAAAAAATTGCAAGAATTGAAGCAACCAAATTACAACAGTTAATAAAACAATGGAAGCTTTGTATGAAATGACTCTTGGGAGGAAAGACAAACTATAGTTTAAAAATCGGAAACTATTTTATTAAGCTTCTCGCGACAAAAAGACTTCGCGTCATAGCTATCCACTCTCAGGATTATGCTACAAAGATATTATGAGGTATAAGTTTCAATAAAATTCCCACCAAGGATGAAAAGTTTACACGACAAAAGAAAACCAGACCGCAACTGAGACGCAGCAATTCAATAATACCAATTCAGATGCGTCTTGGCCACAATGATAAAAGCGTGTAGTCAATTCTGCAACTCAGCTTGCAGTACACCATAAATCATCCTCGCCTCTAAACACAAACTCTTACCATTCAAATTCTTGACACCACTTTTAAAATTAAAGTGTGTCTCTCCATCACTACCTCTAATCCCCGCGTGTCCTGCGTGCTGATAGATAGTATCGTAAACTTCTAGTTAACAGGCCTAAGTTCCTTCTCAGTTTCTTTGATTCTCATCCCTCTACTCTCAAACCACCATATCATAGCACCAACAGCAACATTGTTTCCATTAAACTTCAGGACTGGCTACAGACTCAAAACATATTCTTACCAAACACCAAGGGAATCAGTCGACGAGGCCATTTGATACTTTCCACTCTGCCCTGAATTAGCACCTGTCTTAGCTTCAACATACAATTGAAGTGCTTTTTTCTGCATTTAACTTCAACATATTCAAAAAACCATTATTCCTAGAAGGAGTAAGCTTTGTTCAACCCCAAAAGTACAGCAAAATCAGGGGAACTTTCTCTTCTACAGGTTCTTCCAGAATGTCCCTTTTGAACTAACAAAGCAGCAAGTCCTTAGTAAGTCCGAATCAGAATAAGCCTGCCCAAAACAAACATTTTTCTCAGAAATCCAAAATAGCCCTAACCCAAAACCGGTGAACCCAACCCTGAACTTATTTCAACTAGTCTTGTACGGGGCATCAAGTGGTTTTAAATTCTTGCATAAAAAACAACAGTTGCTCGTACTTAGCCTTTGGTTGATCAACTGTGAAAAAGCTTGACGATTTCTTGAAGCTCTGTGGAAGTCTTCAATGGGTTGGAGAGATGAAGAAGAGGATTCTGAAGCTTCTCCTACGGTGCTGGGTTGCAGAAAACAGATTTTGCTGAAATTCTTCGGTGGTATGGATTTAAGGAAGGCTAATTTAGTGGGTTTTGAGTATAAAAAAGAGGATTTTGAGGATTTGGGGTATGGTGAATTAGGGTGACGGAGAGGATGAGGAATTTTGGTGGAAATCGACATGGATGGAAGATGATGGAGCAAAGGAAGTAGAGAAAATGGTGAGTTTGATGTTGAGAAGATACGAGAGAAGAGAAAATTAACCTCACTAGATATAATCATACATTTTCAACCAATCAAAACATTAGTTGGTATTTATATTCTTAGTTATATTTAAATTTATTTTATTTTTTCTTTCATCACATATTTTTTGTTCATATAAAACTATTGAAATTATTTATTACCTTAATAGTGTTCTCAGAAGAATTTAAAGTTTCAACGCATCACAAAAAACTTAGGTTAAATATTTGTCTGATTTTCTTGAAGTATATGATAAATTAATATAATAAAAATATCTTAAATTTACTTTTAATAAACAGAAAAGGATTAAAAAATAGGAAAATATATATAATAGCAAATTAATAACCTAAAATAAATGCGAGTAGCTGAGGGTTTGATTTTAATTTGCTCATAGCAAAACGTTAGCGACAAGTTGGCCAGTGTCTCTCTCCCAAAAATGCGCTCGCCACTCTCCCTCTGACGACTCTCTCGTGTTATTACACAGAAGTGTATAAAATTTTGTTTTGTTTTGGTATTAAAGGAGAGAAAATGTATATACAATGACAAAAACATATATCTTCGTGTTAGTACACTTAATTATAATTTACAAACATTTTACTTCAAATTATTGCAGTGAAAAGACAACGAATCATACAATACGAATTATACATTGCAGTGCAATACAATGTTCTCTAGCTTATACAACAGAAGTGTATATTTGTGTTTCTGTTTGTTATTAAACGCATTCATTCGGAAAAAAACATAATCTTTGCTATTAAACGATAATATGCAAATACAACATTTTAATTCGATTCAATTGTATTGCAAAGCAACTTTTATAAAACTATTGCAGCGAAATAGGCAGCGAATTATACAATTGTGCATTATACAATTGCAGTGAAATAGGCCAGCGAATTATACAATTTAGGCCAACGATTATAAAGTTTTATGTTTGCTATGGAGCGCAATTATGCAAACTTTGTTATAGCATACAAATATGAATTTTTTGTTTTCTATATGAAAGTTGCCCAAAAAAATATTCTCAAATTATTAAAATTGAACATCACATACTTTTTATTTAATTTTGGTAGCAAAGTTACCCTTGACGTTATCAAGGGACCATAAATACCCTTCTACTTAACAAATACATATTTATGTTGATATAGCACTTGATATGGCATCCACCTAGGATTTCGAACTAGGACCCTTTCTGTTTAAATACTTTTACAAACCCAATTTAGAGTCCCAAATCAAACTAGCCTTCAAGAAAAAAAAATTGAGTCTCCTCCATCAAGTTTTAAGCAATGTGAGAAGGCTCCATCAATTTAACTGAAAGACATATCGGAGAATATGAAAAAGTATGTCCCTTGATTGATACTTCAATAGGAGAAGGCTCCATCAATTTAACTATTCTTTTCCACTTTCATTCCAGAATAGGCATTAACTGAAGAGTACCACCCAACTTCTCATGTTCATACTTCACTTGCTAGAAGTTCCAACACTTAGCTACGAAATCCATTGTATCATTCATATGACGCACCAGTAATATTGTCTCAAGTAGCAATAAATCTTAGTTGCACCACGATGTACAAAGTATCTTGAGCTATGAGCCTTATCAAAGATAGTACATATCAGTTCACCAACTTGGGTCATATAAAATTGCTCTTTGATATGCAAAACACTTTTACAATCAAACCTTACCTTGTACCATCTTTCCACGAATCTTTCCCAACTTTACATCTTTGAATTGTTTGTCCTTAATTTTATTTAGGAATGTAGACCATGTATCTACCTTGGCTAACAATCCACCCTATTTAGATACTTCATGTCGCATCAAATTGTTAGCCACGATTTTAATCTCCCTAGCAAACAATTATCTGGTAACTGCTAGACACGCTAGGTTAATCTATACCCCTCTGTATTTCTACTCAATGTATCAACTACCACATTAGCCTTACATGGATAGTAGAAAGTAGTGACATTATAATTCTTCAACAAATCCATCCATCTATGTTGTCTCAAGTTCAACTCTTTATATGTGAAAATATGTTGCAAATTGTGGTGGTCAGTAAACACTTCACAACGAACTTCATCCAAGTAATGCCTTCATATTTTAAGTGTAAAAGGTACAACAGCCAAATCCTAGTCGTGATGCAGTTAGTTCTTCTTGTGCACCTTAGAAATCTTGAGGCATAAGCGGAACAATTGTTTTGTGTATTAATCCAACACCTAACCTAAAACGTGAGACATCACAATAAAAAATTAAATCCTTGACCTCCACCGGCAAGGTAAGATAAGAGATGTGGTCGACAAAGTATTAAATTGTTGGAAGCTCTTCTCACATTCGTCAAACGACATGAGTAAAATCTCTATTTCAGTCAGGTGGGTCATATGAGAGGCGATTGAGGCGAATATCTTCATCAATCGGTTGTAGTAATTAGCTAACCCACAAAGTTATGAATTTTTATCATAACAGTATACTTAATCCAATTCTTAACCACCTCAATCTTTTGTAGATATACCATAAATCCATCTTTCGAAACCCCATGACCTAAGAAAATATCAAAGGCAACCAAAACTCACACTTCAATTATTTAGCATAAAGTTTCTTCTACCTGAGCAAGCCCAACATTATCCTCAAACTGTCTCTACTCTCCTCTTTACTTTTAGAATAAATGAGGATATTATCAATAAATATGATCACATGAGATTTCATATAAGGCGTAAACCCTTATTCATCAACCTATGAAGGTAGCCAAGTTGTTGGTCAGTCCAAAAGACATCACCAAGAACTCATAATGCATGTATTAAGTATGGAAGGAAATCTTAGGAATGTCTTTAGCCTAAATTTTTAGCTGATGGTAGTCGTATCTCGAATCAATCTTGGAGAAGACTGGAGAACCATGTACGGTCAAATAAATCTTTTATCCTCCGCAATGAGTACTTTTTACGAATTATAAATTTTTTCAACTATAGGTAGTCTATGCACATATGTAAACTTTCATCTTTCTTATTAATAACAAGAAACACATTAGCACCCATGGGGAAGCACTTGGATAAATGAATCCATTACTTAAAAATAGGAAAACTAAGACTTTAACTCTTTAAGTTCAGTTGGTGACATCCTATAAGGGAAGGGATGGAAATAGGAGGAGCGCCCCAAACAAATATTAAAGCTAATGTATCGATTCAGATGCATTTAAGGCAAATCAGTGAGAAAGACTTAGAACTCACATACCATTAGAATTGACTCTATAGATGGAACCTATATAGAGTCATCCATATCATGGACATCCGTTACGACGTTATCTATGGATTCAGTTGGCCTTGATGACCGAAATGATCTATTTTGAAGGTTAAACAATCCCCGGAGTAAGTAAACCCCTCAATTGTCGATTTTCGTGTGCTATAGTCCATGATCGTTTTTGGTGATCCCTAATTTGGACGTATTTTTAGCATAAAATTTTGCTTCGATGTCCATTAATATGTTAGCTATGAAGTCAGTTAGCCTTGACGGCCAAAATGGCCCTGTTTGAAGGTCAAATGAGCCCCAAAGCAAGTAAATCCCCCATTTTGCCGACTTTCATGTGCTATATTCTATGAATTTTTAGTGATCCATAATTTCAACTCTTTTTGCCCAATTTTTTTTTACACCTGTTAAGACGTTAGCTATAGATTCACTTCCCCTGACGGCAACAACGGTCCATTCTCAAGGTCAAATGATCCACGAAGCAGGTAAACCCTATTTTATTGATTTTTTTGTGTACTATAGTCTATAGATTGTTGGTGATCTAGAATTGTGACTGTAACACCTTGAAACTCCAAGACTCATGGTAAAGCCTAACATAGGTGTCATAAAGTTTAAACACTGTTTCTATGTCCATTTTTAATGAGTATAGGTCATTTAGAAGGTTTAAGAACAAAAACGTCCAAAGACGTCTGGGAAGTTGGTTCAAAGAGATGTTAGTGTGCCTTAGCCTTTTACTAACTTTTAGGAATCGGAAATGTACGAAAATGGGTGGAAAGGTAGCTAATGGGTGTTTGAGTTATTTCATGATTGAAACGTCTGGGTACGACTCCCCAAGGACCAACCAAGGGTCCTTGAGGAGGATCCCTACAGGTTGATGCAGAACTGCCTGGCAGTGTGCATCGACGGGGCAGACGACGGTCTGTAAGTGGATCGACGGGGTGTCGATGCAACCGTCTTCTCACACTTAGATAGATTCGTGAAGGCCCTTGTGTACCTAGCTACTGTTACTCACGATGAAAGGGGTTGACGAGCTGTCATTGGCTCGACGAGGCGTCGAGGCCACCGTCACCCCATACTTAGAAAAATTGGAGGAAGCCCTCGCTTGCAAAGTCTCTGATAGATACGATGGAAGTGCAGTATGGAGGGGGGTCGTCCGTCGACTCACCGATGGACCGTCGATCGGGGTTCATCGGTGAGGGTCGAATTTCACTGATGAATTTTAATGATTTCATTTAAATTAATTAAGTGGTTTAGGGGTTAGTCAGTGATTAAAGGGAAACTAATTAATTAATTAAGCCCCTCTATAAATACCGCGTAACCCTCCATTAAACCTAAAGACAACCTCAAATAAACTCTCTCCTTCGCTCATTATTTTCTTTCTCCTCGATCTAAATGAACTCCATTGAAGGCCTAGCAAGAACTAGGGTTTGGGGCTGGAAAAGGGTACATTCTCTTCATTAGATTGTTGAGAAACATTAATGGTATGGGTTCCTATTCACCTTTGAGATCTTTTACTCAAAGGGTTCCTTTTCAAAATAGATTTTCAAAAAGTTTAGTTTTCTATGGTTCATTAATACGAAATTGAAGTTTATTGGATTGAGTTGTTAATGAATGTTTAGGGGTTATATTGAGTCGAGTAATAATGTAATTCAACTGTTTATGGTAATCCGTGATGGTTTTGGGTCTAAATTGAAGAACATGATCCTCTAATCCTAAACCTAGGTAAGTGATCTTGTCTATATTATTTTTGTGATCATTTCAATTGAGTTTGATTGTTTTATTAGATTACTATATTTGGTGTATAGGTCTATTAAATGAATTATAGTCTATCCTGCTAGTTTCTGAGATGGTTATTTACTGTATGATTATATATGTCAAATTAGCCTATGTATCTTGTCTCAATTTGGGTTGATCTAAAGATGAATTGTGTTATCGAGATGAAATTGGGCCCTTGTTATTTTATTGATTATCATTGTGTGATGATTGTTTCTCCCCAAGATGGGTTGAGTTATGGGTTATGGTAAAGACCTTGATGATACCACTATGAAAGACTTGGTAAGTGCTATAATCTCTATTCTTCACTTCCAATTGTGATTAAATTGGTTGTTAAGGTAGACTCGAAGTCAATTATATTACATTGGAGTATGCCCTTTATTTAAGGATATAGGTGGTAATTATGTTGAATGAAATGTCTTGACTATGTTGTGAGGTAGATTCAGGTTGTATGTGCTAAAGGTGTTGAAAACTATAAATGTAGTACTCCTAATTTTTTGAAATGCTAATGTGTTAACCTCACTTATTGATCTATTGATGATGATGATTATACAAGGGTTAGACTCTATGGCCTAAATTAAGCTATGATTGATAATTAAAGGCTTAAAGGCATTTCAAAAAGGGACTCTAGCTTAGTAGTGAGTGAACTCGATAGAGAAGTGTCCCTTCCTACATAGGGAAGGTAGGGGCACTACATTACTCTTGAGATTGGAGACTATAATGCATGGAGCATAAAGAGGGTCCCAACTAAATCTCCTAGCTCTTGAACTATGCTGCCCCCATAGAAATACTAGCTAGTGGATTCACGTAGTTGCTATGTTTTACGTTTTGGTACTAGTTTGGCAAGTAGTCCGCCTTCTTTCGGTGTAGGGTTTTATGACACCAGATTCCATACTAGCTTGTGTGGTCTATGCCGGTTAGGGCAAGAGGTTCCCAAAAGTTAAAATGAATTAAAGGACTTGAACTCTAACTTGGATAACCTAAGGGATCTAGCTTAGTCTAGGTTGGAGTATGGGACTCTACCTAGACATTGCACTTGTTAGTCTTGAAGGGAATTCTTAGGAGGAGGTTCTAAAAGTTTATGTTAGAATATTATATATATATATTATATATATATATATATAATATAATATATTATAATGACCATGCCATATTGTTATACTATAGTTGATTAATTTCGTTTATGAATATATCTTGGATTTTTAATCATAATTCAGGATGAAAGCAAGCCAAAATGCCATGATATGTAAAGTTGGGACATTGGTCAAGTTGCCCTTGTTGAGGATCCTTGATTGAGTAAAGTTATGGAGCTTTGCTTGGTCATGCCCTTAATAAGGACTGTTGTAGTTGTCTTGCTTATTATGATATGCCTAACTCTTATTCTTCTTGATGATATTATCCTTGATGTAGGTTGTAGAAATCATGCATTCCTAAGTGTGTTGGGTAATTGTTTACTTTTTAGATAGTAAGCATTTTGGTTGATTAATATGACTTACTTGAGTTTTTGCATTAAGCCCTTAAAAATGGTATAATGAACAATGTTTTGAATGACAAAGTCCCTTTTTAGCATGTTTTGCTTGTTATGGGTATAAGATCTCATACTAGTATATTGGAGTACTAACCCATTTTCTTCCTTGTCCCAAACATTTTAATGTTCCGATCGTTGAAGAAGTTTGGTAGGTGTTATTGTTTGAAGGCTTGGATTTTTCCTTCATCCAAGTAGGTAGGTCTCAACTTTCGAGGAATGTCATCCTCTAGAATTGGATTTGTTATGAGCTTATGACTCTATCATTTCTTTTCGTTCCTTTATTATTTTGAATCTTTGCTTTTGTAGGCCGGACATGGGTCTTGTTGAATTGATGTAAGGGTTATGCCTATATTTTGATATCTGTTTAGATGGTATGACATGAGACAATCGTTGATACTATTTCTATATATGTGTGTGTGTGTGTGTGTGCAATAAAAGTAGAAGACTATGTAACCTTCCTATATGAAGGGTCTATTTATACCCAATATAAATATATACTATGTGTGTTTAGAGATCTATGTAAACCACCAAGTAGAGAAAATAAGAGTTTTAAATTTTTCTGCATTTTTCAAATGATGAATGTAATGACATGAACTAAGAGGCTAGTCTTAGTCCTTAAAAAGGACGACGACGTTGGTTATGTCTAGGGGATAAACCCGGATGTGACAGTGACATCTATTTTGCCCAAATTTTTCATGGACGTCTGTTAGGACGTTATATATGGATTCAGTATGCCCTAATAGCCAAAATATTCCATTTTAAAAGTCACACAATCCCTTGAGCAAGTAAACCTCTCATTTTGCCGATTTTCGTATGCTATAGTCCACGGTCTTTTTTGGTAATTCAGAATTATAACATCTTTTTTGCTCAAATTTTTGTGGATGTCTGTTAAATCATTATTTATGTATCCAATTGGCACTAACAGTCAAAACGACCCATTTAAAAGGTCAAACGAGCCTCAGAGCAGGTAAATTCCTATTTTTCAATTTTCGTGTGCTATAGTTCATGGAATTTTGGCGATCAAGTAATTCGACTTTATTTTTGCACAAATTTTTCATGGACGTCCGTTAAGATGTTAGTTATAGATCCAGTTGGCGTTGATAGCCAAAACAGCCCATTTTAATGATCAAACAAGCACCGGAGCAGGTAAACTCCCCATTTTGCTAATTTGTCCATAGATTTCTTGTGATCCCAAATTCCGACATTTTATCTTCCCAAAATTTTAATGGAAGTATGCTAAGACATTAGCTATAAAGTCACTTTACCCTAACGGCTAAAACGGCTCATTTTAATGGTTATTTTGTCAATTTTTGTGTACTATAGTCCATAAAATTTTAGTGATCTAGATTTTCCAAGACTCTTTCGTCCAAATATTTCGTGGACGTCCATTTAGACGTTATATATGGAGTCAGTTGGCCATAACAGCCAAAATGACCCATTTTGAAGGTCAAACGAGCCCCAAAGCAGGTCAATCCCTCATTTTATAAATTTTCGTGTGCTATCCACGATCATTTTTGGTAATCTCAAATTTCGATGTCTTTTCTGACCGAAATTTTTTGTGGACGTCCATTAAGACGTTAGCTATGAATATAGTTGGCTATGACAACTAAAATGACCCATTTTGAAGGTCAAACGAGTTTCCGGAGCAGGTAAACCCCTCATTTTGTCAATTTTTGTGTGCTATAGTCCACAATATTTTTTGGTGATCTAGAATTTTGACGTTTTTTTTGCCCATTTTCAAGGTCAAACACACTCTGAAACAGATAAATCCTATTTTGCTGATTCTCATGAACTATCCATGGATTTTTGGTGATTCAAAATTTTGACGTATTTTTTGCCCAAATTTTTTATAGACGTCCGTTAAGACGTTATCTATGGAGCTACTTAGACCTGACTTCCAAAATGACTTATTTTAAAAGTCAAACGAGCTCCAAATTTTTTTGTGAACGTCCGTTAAGACGTTATATATGGAGACAGTTGGCCCTGACGGCCAAAACGGCCCACTGTCAAGGTCAAAATAGCCTCAAAGAAGTTTGACCCCATTTTGCTGATTTTTTATATTTTAAAGTCCATTGTTATTGTGTGGCAAGGATTCCCATGTCTTTCTTGACCAAATTTTTCATGGATATTTGTTAAGATGTTATCTAATGGATCCAGTTAGCCCTGAGAGCCATAACAATTCATTTTGAAGGTCAAACGAGCCCCGGAGCAGGTAAACCCCCTATGTTGCCGATCTTCACGTGCTAAAGTCCATGGATTTTTGGTGATCAAGAATTTCGACGTCTTTTTTGCATAATTTTTTTGTGGACGTCCGTTAAGACGTTAGCGATGGAGTTAGTTTGTCATGACAACCAAAATGAACCATTTTAAGGTCAAACAAGCTCCAATGCAGGTAAAATCTATTTTACCGATTTTTATGTATTATAATCCATGGATTTTTGGTTATCCAAAATTTCAACATATTTTTTGTCTAAATTTTCTGTGGACGTCGCCTTGACGGCCATAACGTCCCATTTTGAAGGTCAAATGAGTCCTGGAGCACATAAACCCCTCATTTTGTAAATTTTCGTGTGCTTGTCTATGAGTTTTTTTGGTAACACATAATTTCATCGTCGTTTTTGCTTATATTATTTGTAGACGTCCGTTAAGACTTTATCTATGAATTGAGTTGGCTCTAACGGCTAAAATGACCCATTTTAAAGGTCAATGAGCCCATAAGAAGGTAAACCCCTCATTTTGCCGATTTTTGTGTGCTATTATATTCCATGAATTTTGGTAATCAAAAATTCTGGTGTCGTTTTTGCCTAATTTTTTCATGGACGTTCATTTAGACGATATCTATGGAGACAGTTGGCCCTGCCGATCAAAACTGCCCATTTTGAAGGTTAAACAAACCTCGGAGCATGTAAACCCCTCATTTTACAGATTTTGGTGTGCTATTGTCCACAATCTTTTTTGATGATCTAGAATTCCAAAGTCTTTTTTGCCATAATTTTTTATGGAAGTTTGTTAAGACGTTATCTATGGAGAAAGTTTGCGCTGACAGCTAAAATAGCCTATTTTAAGGTCAAATGAGCCTCGAAGCAGGTAAACCCCATTTTACCGATTTTCGTGTGCAACAGCCCATTGATTTTTTCAGTAATCAAGAATTCAGACGTCTTTTTTGCCCAATTTTTTGTAAAACCGTTACGATGTTAGCCATGGAGCCAGTTGGCCTTGACATCCAAAATGGTCGATTTTGAGGTCAAATGAGCCTCAAAGGAGGGAAACCCCATTTTGTCAAGTTTTCGTGTACTATAGTCCATGGATTTTTGGTGATATAAAATTTAGATGGTATTTTTGCCCAAATTTTTTGTGGATGTCCATTAAGATGTTATCGATGGATCTAGTTGGTCCTACTGGCCAAACGACCCATTTTGAAGGTCAAACAAGCCCAGCGTAGGTAAATCCCAAATTTTACCAATTTTTGTGTGCTATAATTCATGGATTTTTGGTGATCCAGAATTCTGACGTCTTTATTAACCAAATTTTTTGTGAACGTCGGTAGACGTTACTTATGAAGCCAGTTGTCCCTGCGACCAAAATTTCCCATTTTCAAGGTCCAATGAGCTTTGAAGAAGGTAAACCTCATTTGCTGATTTTCGTATACTATAGTCCATAGGTTTTGGTGATCTGGAATTCTGATGTCTATTTTTCCTAATTTTATTATGGATGTCTTTTTTGATGATGTATGTGGAGATAGTTGGTTCCGACGGCCAAAAAGCCCATTTTGATGGTCAAAGGAGCCCGCACCAGGTAAACCCCTTCTTTTATCGATTCGTGTGTTATTGTTCATGATATTTTTTGGTGGTCAAGAATTTCGTTGTCTTCTTTGCCCAAATATTTTGTGGACGTCCGATAACATAATGGGTATGGTGTCAATTTGCTCTGACGGTCAAAATAGCCTATTTTGACAATTTCGTGTGCTATAGTCAATTATCTTTTTTGGTGATCCAAAATTTCTACGTCTTTCTTGCCCAAATTTTTCGTGGACGCTCGTTAAGATGTTTACTATAGAGTAAGGTCGCCCTGACGACCAAAACGGCCCATTTAAAAGGTCAAACAAGCCTCGAAGCAGGTGAAACACACATTTTACATATTTTTGTGTGCAATAAGTCCATGGATTCTTGTTGATCTAGAATTCTAACATCTTAATTACCCAAATTTTTGTGAACGTCCGTTAAGACGTTAATTATGAAGCCAATTGGCCCTAACAACCAAAATGTGTCATTTTCAAAGTCAATCGAGTCCTAAAGCAGGTGAACCTCATTTTGCGGATTTTCATATACTATATAGTCCATAAAATTTTTGGTGATCCGATAATGATTTATTGAAAATTTTTTCTTAGACGTCCGTTAAGACATTATCTATGGAGCCAGTTTGACATGACGCCAAAACGGTCAATTTTGAAGGTCAAAAGAGCCTAGAAACAAGTAAACCCTTATTTTATCTATTTTTATGTGCTATAGTTCACAATCTTTTTTGGTGATCCAGAATTCAGACGTCTTTTTTGCCGTGTTTTTCATGGACATTCGTTAAAATGTTAATTATGGATCAAGTAGACCTTAATGGATAAAATAGCCCATTTTGAAGGTCAAACAAGCCCCTGAGTAGGTAAAGCGCTCATTTTATCGATTTTCGTGTGTTATAGTACACGATCTCTTTGATAATCCATAGTTCAAACATATTTGTCTCCATAATTTTTCTCGAACATCCGTTAAGGTGTTAGCTATGAAGCTTGGTGGCCCATACTGCAAAAAACTCATTTTCAAAGTCAAACGAGCCCGGGAGTAGGAAAACCCAATATTTTGCCGATTCTCGTATGCTATAATTCATGATTTTTTTTTGTGATACAGAATCCGACATCTTTTTGCCAAATTTTTTTGTGTACGTGACGTTAACACGTTATCTATGGAGCTAATAGGCCCTGATGGCCAAAACGGAGCATTTTGAAGGTCAAACATGCTATAGAGTAGATAAACCCCCAATTTTGTTGATTATTTGTGATATAGCTCAAGGATTTTTTTATCATGCACAATTTTGTCATTTTTTTCCCAAAATTTTCATGAACGTCCTTTAAGATGTTAACTATGGAGCCAGTTGGCTCTAACGGCCAAAACGACCCATTTTCAAGGTCAAATGAATCCCAAAGAAGGTAAACCCCATTTTGCCAATTTTGGTACGATCATTTTTGGTGATCCTGAATTCTGATGTACTTTTTTCCCAAATTTTTATTTTGACGTTTGTCAATATGTTAGATATGGAGTCAATTGTCCATGTTTGAAGGTCAAATGAGCCCCAAAGCAGGTAAATCCATCATTTTGCCAATTTTCGTGAGATATATTCCAGGACTTTTTGTGATCCAGAATTTTAATTTTTTTTGCCCAAATTTTTCATGAACATTCTTTAAGACATTATTTAAGGATTAACTTGGCCTTGATAGTCGAAATGACTCATTCTCAAGCTCAAACGATCCACAAAGCAGGTAAACCCTATTTTGCCAATTTTTGGTGTACTATAGTCCATAGATTTTTGGTGATTCAAAATTCTAATGTCTCTTTTGCCCAAATTTTTTTATGGACGTTCTTTAAGATGTTATTTATGGAGGAAGTTGTCCCTAATGACCAAAATGACCCTTTTTGAAGGACAAACGAGCCTCGAAGTAGATACAACCCCCTCCCCCCGTTTGCCAATTTTCGTGTGTTATAGTCCATGGTTTTTGGTAATCCAAAACTCCAATATCTTTTTTGCCCAATTTTTCTTGTACATCTGTTAAGATGTTAGTTGTGCAGCCAGATGGCCTACGGTCAAAATGACCCATTTTCAAGGTGAAACGAGCTTTGAAACAGGTAAACCCTATTTTACCAAATTTTGTGTACTATATTCCATGGATTTTAGGTGATTTGTAATTCTAATGCCTTTTTTGCCAAAAATCGACATTCGTTAAGATGTTATATATAGATTCAATTGGCCTTGATGATAAAACGATCCATTTTGAAGGTCAAACGAGCTCTGAAATAGGTGAACACCTCACTTTGCCAATTTTTGTGTGCTATAGTCCACGAATTTTTGGGTGATCAAGAATTTTGACGTATTTTTTGCCCAAATTATATATGGATGTCCGTTAAGACGTTAGATATAAAAGTAGTTGGTTTGACAGCGAAAATGACTCATTTTGAAGGTCAAACAAGCCCAGGAGCAAAACCCCCCATTTTGCCAATTTCGATTCTATAAGCCATGGATTTTTTAATGATCCGGAATTCCGACGTTATTAAAGGATCCAATCGTCCCTGGTATCCAAAATGACCAATTTTGAAGGTCAAACGATCGCAGAGCAGGTAAACTCCTCATTTACCAATTATCGTGTGTTATAATCCACAGTCTTTTATGGTGATCCAAAATTCTGACTTTTTTTTCCCAAATTTTTTGTGGACGTCCATTAGTATGTCAGTTTAGGATCTAGTTGGCCATGATGGCCAAAACGACCCATTTTGAAGGTCAACTGAGCCTCGCAGAAGTAAATGTCTCACTTTCTTTGAATCTCCTATGCTATAATCCACAATCTTTTTGCTGATCCAGAATTTTGACAATTTTTTTCTCAAAATATTATGGACGTCCATTAAGACGTTAACTATGGATCAAGTTGGCCTAATCGCCAAAATATGGATTTTTGGTGATCCAGAATAACGTCGTCTTTTTTCCCCAAATTTTTGTGGACGACCGTTAAGATGATATCTATGCAGCAAATGTTCCTTGAAAGCAAAAATTGTCCATTTAAGGGGTCAAACTAGTCCCGAAGCAGATAAACATCATTTGGCCAATTTTCGTGTCAACATGGATTTTTGGTGATGCAGAATTCCGACGACTTTTTTATCCAGAATTTATATGGCAATTTGTTATGACGTTATATGGAGCCAATAGGCATCGACGGCAAAAATGGACCATTTTCAAGGTTAATCAAGCCTCAAAGCACGTAAACCATTTATTTTACCGATTTTCATATTCTTTAGTCACGATCTTTTTTGGTAATATAGAATACTGACGTTTATTTTGCCCAAATTTTTTGTGAAGACAGTTGGACCTGACAACCAAAACAAACCATTTTGAAAGTCAAACGAGTCATGGAGCAGGTAAACCCCCTATTTTGCCGATTTTCCTGTGCTAAATTCATTGGATTATTGGTGACTAGAATTCCGATGTCATTTTTCCTCAAATCTTTAGTGGACGTCTGTCAAGATGTTAGCTATGGATTTAGTTTGTCCTGGCGGCCAACACGACCTATTTTCAAGATCAAACAAGCCCCGAAGCATATAAACCTCATTTTACTGATTTTCGTGTACTATAGTCCATGGATTTTTAGTAATCTAGAATTCCAAAGTATTTTTTGACCAAATTTTTTTGGGAGTCAGTTAACAGATATTTATGGGCCACTTGGCCCTGACGGCCAAAAAGACCCATTTTGAAGGTCAAACAAGGTAAGAGCATGTAAACCCTTCAATTCGCCCATTTGTGAGTGCTATAGTCCACTATCTTTTCTGCTGATCTAGAATTGTGACTTCCTTTTTTTCCAAATTTTTTTGGTAGATGTCTGTCAAGATGTAAGCTATTATGCAGTTTACCCTGACGGACAAAATGGCTCATTTTGATGGTCAAACGAGCTCTGAAGCAGGTAAACCCCCCATTTTGCTAATTTTTATGTACTATAGTCCATGATTTTTTGCTGATCCAGAATTTCGTCATTTTTTTTGCCCAAATTTTTCATGGACAACTGTTATGACATCAACTATGAAATTAGTTGGCCCTGACGACCAATCCGACCCATTTTAACGTCAAACGAGCCTCGAAGCAGGTAACCCCCCCTATTTTCCTAATTTTCGTTTGCTATATTACATGGATTATTGATGATCCAGAATTTCGATGTCTTTTTTGCCCAAATTTTTCCTGGACGTCCGTTAAGACGTTATCTATAAGTTCTGTTGGCCTGACGGCCAAAATGGCCCATTCACGAGGTCAAACGATCCACGAAGCAAGTAAACTCCATTTTTCGATTTTCGTGTATTATAGTCTATGAATTTTTTGTGACCCTGAATTTTGACCTTTTTTTTACAAAATTTTTCATAGAAATCCTAATACAGTATCTATGGAGAAAGTTGTCCCTAACAGCCAAAATGGCCTATTTACAAGGTCAAACGAAACCCTAAGCAAGTAAACCCTATTTTATCATTTTTCGTGTATTATATTCCATGATTTTTTGATGATTCAGAAATACGACATCTTTTTTGCCCAATTTTTTTGTAGATGTCCGTTAAGAAGTTATCTATGGAGCCATTTGGTGCTGATAGCCAAAACGACTCATTTTGAAGGTCAAATGATCATCGGATCAAGTAAATCTCCTATTTACCGGATTTCTATGGCTATTAGTCCACGATCTTTTTGACGATCAGAATTCGATTTATTTGGCACAAATTTTCGTGTTTGAGTTGTTAGACATTAATTAAGGACGTTAAACAATGAGTCAGTGGGGCCTTTATGACAAAAATGACTCATTTTCAAGGTTAAACGAGCCTCAAAACACGTGAACCCCATTTTGCAAATTTGCGTATACTATCCATGGATTTTCGTTGATCTAAAATTTTAACGTCTTGTGACCCAAATTTTCATAGACGTATGTTAAGACGTTATCTATGGATCCACATGGAACTAGCAGCAAAACAACCCATTTTGAATGTCAAACGAGCCCTAGAGCAGGTAAACCCCTCATTTTGCAAAATTTAATATGCTATACAGTCCATGATCTTTTTGGTAATCCAAAAACCCGACGTATTTTTTGCCCCAATTTTTGTGGACGTCTACTAAGATGTTAGCTATGAAGCCTGTTACCCTAGCGGCCAAAAAAATCCATATTAAATGTAAAACGAGCTCTGGAGCAGGTAAACCTCCTACTTTACCATTTTCGTGTGCTATAGTCCATGTATTTTTGATGATCTAGAATTCCAACGTCCTTTTTACAAAACTTTTCATGGATGAATGTATGTTAAGACTTTAGCTATGGAGACAGTTGGCCCTAATGGACAAAACAACTCATTTTCAAGGTCAAACGAGACCCGAAGAAAGTAAACCCCATTTTGTTAATTTTCGTGTACTATAGACCATAGATTTTTAGTGATCCAGAATTTTGACGTCTTGCTACCCAATTTTTTTTGGATGCTTGTTAAGAAGTTATCTATGGAGCCAATTGTCTCTAATGGCCAAAAATACCCATTTTGAAGATCAAACAAGCCCAGAGCAGGTAAATCCCTTATTTTACCGATTTTAGTGTACTATAGTCTACGATCTTTTTTTGGTAATCTAGAATTCTAATGTATTTTGCCCAAAAATTTTTGTAGACATAAGACGTTATATATGGATCCAGTTCATACAAACGACATAAACGGTCCATTTTAAAGGTCATACAAGCCCAAAGTAAAGCCCTATTTTGCCCATTTTTATGTACTATAGTTCATAAATTTTTGGTGATCCAAAATTCTAATATTTTTTTTGTCAAAAATATTCGTGGATGTCTGTTAAGACGTCAGCTATAAAGCCAGTTGACCCTGATGACAAAACGGCCCATTTTCAAGGTCAAATGAGTCTTGAAGCAGGTAAACCCCATTTTGCCAATTTTCATAAGTTATAGTCCATGGATTTTTGGTGATCAAGAATTCCGACATCTTTTTTGCTCAAATTTTTCAGGGATGTTCGTTAAGACATTATCTATTTAACTAGTTGGTGATAACGGCCAAAATGGTATATTTTCAAGGCCAAACGAGCCTCGAAACAGGTAAACTCATTTTACAAATTTTCATGTAATATAGTCCATAGATTTTTGATGATTCAAAATTTTGACGTCTTTTTACTCAAATTTTTTGTAGACTATTGTTAAGAAGTTATATATGGAACCAGTTGGCTCTGAAGGACAAAAAGGCTCATTTTGAAGGTCTAACAAGCCATGGAGCAGGCAAACTCCTCATTTTATCAATTTTCGTGTGCTATATATAGTTCATGGATTTTTGGTGATCACACATTGCGACTTTTTTTCGCCCAAATTTTGTGGACGTCTGTTAAGACGTTTGATATGGATATAGTTGGACCCGATGGACAAAACACCTCTTTTTAAGGTCAAACGAATCCTGAAGTAGGGAAACCCATTTTGTCCCCGAAGCAGGGATTTTTGGTGATCCAAAATTTTGACATTTTTTCACCCAAAATTTCGTGGACGTATGTTAAGACGTTATCTATGGAGCCATATGACCCTGACAGCAAAACGACCCATTTTAAAGGTCAAACGAGCCCCAAAGCAGGTAAACCCCTCATTTTGCCGATTTTTATATAGTCCACGATATTTTTTGGTGATCCAGAATCCCGATGTCTTTTTTGCTCCAATTTTTTGTGGACATCCATTAAGATGTTAGTTATGGAGCATGTTGATCCTGACTGCCAAAACGGACCATATTGAAGGTTAAACGAGCTCTGGAGCAGGTAAACCTCCTATCTAGCCAATTTTCGTGTGCTATAGTCCATGGATTTTTGGTTGATTAGACTTCTGAACTTTTTACCGAACATTTCATTTGACCGGTCTGTTACGGATGTTAGATATGGAAGCCAGTTGGGATCCCCTGCTTTACCCTACCACATTCGCCGTACTCTTACCTTCGCTTCCTACCCTACTTCCTCTTCTTAGTGTTCCCCTTCTAAATCCCTTTACCTCCTTTCCCCCCCACGCGTCGTTCCCCTCTCACCCCCCACGTTGGTGTCTCCTCTCTCCGTCCTATTCTACTTCTTAACTTCTCCTTCCCCCTTCTACCCCCCGTCTTTTCTTGCTGCCCCATACCTCCTTATTCATGCTACAGTCACGTTTCAGACTGTCTTTGCAACCTTGTCACTTCCTAAAACTCAGCCCGCAATCTTGGGTTATTCTCCCCTTTTATTTACGTGCTCTTAACGTTTCTTTCCTTCCACCCTTTTCTCCGCGCCAACCCACCCGAAGGAATTCTTAATCTTCTCTGTTTTTTTCCATTTCCCTCCCCCTCAGTGCAATGTCAGCCTCTGCAGCCGCACTGTCGCCCACTCCAACCCTAATCCTCTGTCACAAATCTTTTTTCATCAAACTCCTACACTTCATGTCAGACCAGTTTCCCTCTGTTCTCCTAGTCCTGTCTTTCTTTCGCGGTTCCCCTCTTTCCCCCTGTTCCCCCACATCTCCCCTCCATCATCCTAACAGCCAAAAACAACTCCATTTTTTCAAGGTCAAACGAGCCCCGAAGCAGGTAAACCCCCATTTGCTGATTTCATGAACTATATAGTCCATGGATTTTGGTGATCCGAAATTCTGACATCTTTTTGCCTAAACGTTTTGTGGTGTCCGCCAAGACGTTTTCTATGGAGCTAGTTTGCTCTTACCAACAAAACGATCCATTTGAAGGTCAAACGATCCCTGGAGCAGGTAAACCTTTCATTTTATCGATTTTTATGTGCTATAGTTCACGATCTTTTTTGGTGATCCAGAATTCTGACATCTTTTTTGTCTAATTTTTTTAGACGTCCGTTAAAATGTTAGTTGTGGAGCCAGTTGGCCTTGACGGCCAAAACTGCCCATTTTGAAGGTCACACAAGCCACGGAGCATGTAAATCCCCCATTTTGCCGATATTCGTGTGTTATGGTCCATGAATTTTTAGTGATCCAAAATTCAACGCCTTTTTTGCCCAATTTTTCATGGACGTCCGTTAAGAAGTTAGCTATAAAGTCAGTTGGACCTGATAGTCAAAACAATCCATTTTCAAGGTTAAACGAGCCCCGAAGCAGATAAACCCCATTTTATCGATTTTCGTGTACTATTTTTGTCGACCTATGTGAGATTTGTGTTGGTGCCAATTACTACATTTTGGATAGTGACAAAAATAGAGATATGAACATGGATAATATTGTTTTTTAAAAATAATAATAACTAACAATTTTTACAGGTGCTAACTTAAGTTGAACATAAAAAAATAAATTTTTATGATTACTTTTAAGTTTATTATATAAAACTTGATCACTATAGTAGACTCCAATTATTATAAAACAAAATTAATTATCTAAAGAGAAGTTCCAAAAAACCCTAGATATGAGTAAAAATAGTGTATGAAGAAAAATGATCACAAATTAACTAAATAAAAAGTATTTTCAAAGGATAGATTAGTCCAATCATAATTTCTTATATTACTATTAAATAGATTTTAAAAATTATTACAAGAAAGAACTAAAGAAGATAAATGTAATATCGTAAATCATAACGAAAAGATGACTAACATTCAAAATTTCAGGGAGTGTTAAATTTTAAAACAAAATTAGAAGGGAGACTAATTTTACCTAAATATCATGTGACTTAACTTGTAGCAATAACAAAAAAATTAAAAATTCTAACATACTTTTCTCATGTAAATAAAATGTCTTTAGAAAAATTTAAGAGTTACCATACCACCAAAGTTGATAAATGACTAAATTACCAAATCAAGACAAAATTTAAAGGGTTGAAAAAAAAAGATAAAATCTTTAAGAGTTATCTTTTGCGTTAAAATTTCAAAATATTAAAATAAAATAAACTTGTTTTCACGTGTCTTTAAGTAAATATTTAAACAAAACAAATTCTTGAGAAAAAAACCCATTTGTCACCTTTTTCTCAAACCCATAAATTTTCACATATTCAATCATCTTTATCATGATATAATCTTGGCAACAATACAACAAACCTCAATATTTTAATATTGTGATTAAAGTTGATTGCAGATTGTTAAGGTGAAATTCTAATTGTGAGTTTTGATTTCTACAATCATCTTTTCAATACAATAACAACACATTATTTTCCAAGGTAGCAAACTCACATCATTTTTTTCTAGGTCTTTCTTTTAATGCATTGTATTATGAAAAAAAAGACAATTTCATCATATAATTATGGGCAAATGTTGGAGTTGATATTCAACCATGTTCTAGGGATCTTTATTTTGAATAATTATGCATTAATGAAAAAATATCATGTTTTGTTTCATTAGAATAAATATTGAAATGTTGATATTTGAATAGGTCAGAGATGTTGATTTTGTGCGCCTATTCTTGACAATGTTCAAATCATCATTAGAATCTGAAGCTTCTATGAATCAGAAACAATTGGAAGATCAAAAGCAAACGGAAGAAACTATTATCAATAAATTTGGAGAGGATTTTACAACTTGCATTTATGTAGCCAAAATTGCACATATTTTCCATGCCATAACTACAACATGGTCCAAAAACATGACTAGCCATACCCTTGATATCATAGTGGAACACCTTTCTGAAGAAAGACATTTCACATGTAAAATTGACCTAAAATCTTGGCAATTTTGGGGTAAGAAAGGTTTGAAATCATTCAGAGTGGGTGAGAAGCGCACGGACATCTATTGGGATTTGAGATCAGCCAAATTCTCAACCAGACCAGAGCCTGTATCAGATTATTATGTGGCATTGGTCTCAGAAGGGGAGATGGTATTATTACTAGGCGATCAAAATAAAGAAGCATTCAAGAGAACAAAATCACTACCAGCCATGCTAGATGCTTCATTATTACACAAAAAGGAAACTATATATGCCAAAAAATGCTTTTGCACAAGAACAATGTTAGGGCAAGGGAAAAAACAACATGATATTACTATTGAATCTGTCCTTTCAGGTCCATCTGATCCTGCTATGCAAATCAGTGTGAATGGAACTGTAGCAATTCGGATCGCGAATTTGCATTGGAGATTTAGGGGAAATGAGAAGGTTTTTTTGGATAATGTACCTGTTGAGATCTTCTGGGATGTGCATGATTGGTTATATAGTGGTCCTAACTATGGTCCTGGATCTTTCATTTTCAAGCAAGGAAAATTGGAAGAGAGATATTCAGACTCTGAAACCAATATCAATGATGAAAATTGTGATTTGCAATCTCCATGTACAGAATTTTGTCATTTTCTTTATGCATGGAAGACTGGAATACTAATGTTGACTTTCGTCCAGCCCCCCCCCACTTCCTCCCCCCTTCCCCCAACCCCATCCCCCTCACCACAACCCATCATCAACCCCATTCCCCCTTATTCCCGTAACACCTCCTTTTTTTTCCCTGTTGTACCTGTTTTTTCACTCTCCTGTTCCTACCGTCCCTCATCTGTTTAGGTTTTGTACTTTTCCTTCCAATTATACTCTCCACCACACTTATGTCGCGTGGTCTCCTCCCCCCTTTCTCTTATTGAACTCTTTTCTCGGCCTCTTACCTTCTTCCCCTTCTTCCTTCCGCTTCTCAAATGTCCCTTATCGTCCCTCTTTCTTTCCACCTGCTGCTGTGCCCTGCCCCTTTCATCCCCGTGGTTCTTCAGCGTTTCCTTCGAACCTCCTTCTAGGTGCTGTCTCTCTACTGGCCGTGCTTTGTAGACTCGCTGTTGTTCGTATCTTATACCTCTTTCTCTCAATTTTGCGCGCGTATTCTCTTATGACTTCTTGTTATTTTGTTACCTTGTGCTTTATTTCACCTTGTTATTTTTCCACATTTTTACCCATCTCCTCTTTTGCACTCCTCCCCCCCTAGTATCCATCTTTTTCTCTAAATATTCTTTCTTATTTGTGGTACTCCACCTGTCCTCGTGCGTCGTTGTCCTTCCCATCCCGGGTCACCCTCTCCGACCATCTGTCTCTTACCGCTATTCCTCTCTGGTTTTTTTCTTGATGACCCTGTTTTGCGCTTTCCCTCCCCTTCCCTTCTGTCGTCTCTGGGTTCACTGAATCATTTGTCATCTCTATTAGTTTCTTGATAAAACATGCAATAATATGAAAAAAAAAATATTATATAAGTATCTTGTGCTTGATTTGAATAAGTATTTTGTCATATGGATGTGTTAATATTTTGTCATTAATGAAGCTAAATTTGATGTTTATAAGTAGATATATGAGTTTTTTATCTTTGATCAACTTTATCAATTTATTTGCTTTCAATGTGTTGGAAATTTCTTTTTCAAAAAAGGAAAAAAAAAAGAAAATCTAATTTTGTAGAATAATTGGGTTTCATGTTGAAATATTGTTTTCTTTTAAATTATATAATTTTCAACACTAATGCACTAAGCACAAAATAATCTTGATTGTCATGAAATATATAAGATTTCAGCATTCACTCACAAATTATAACTCTCAGCGAATAGTAGATAAATTAATTGTATTTTCCATGACAATATATAAAGATTTGGGTGCAATGTAATATGGGGAATAAGAAAAAGTGATATCAAATAATGTCTTAAAAGGTAAAGTATGTCTGATGGGGTGGAAGATGGGTGAGAAATATCATATATTACCTATAAGAGGTGAGGCATAAGCTTTGTAGACTTTCTGCTTTTTAATATTAAAAACTAATAAATCAAAATTAAATTAGGGGACAACATAAAAAGATTGTAAAAAATTACACTCGACATTCACTTGATTTCAATTTTAAATACATTTTTTTATTATATAATTATGTAGAGCAATGACCCTTCCGGTCGTTATGGGTAAATCAATGGTGAAAGAATTTTGGTAAAAATAACTTTTTGAGAAGTGAGTAGAAAAATCTAGGTTAGGCCAATATCGAAGGAAATCTGAGCAAGGTGAGGCCTGAGAAAATCCAGAAAAGGATTAGGTAAAGTGTCTAAGCTTGGATTGGTTTTTATTTTATCTAAGAAGGTAAAGAGTCCATAAGGTTTTTCGAAAGTAAATACGAGCAAGTAAAACTCATGATATCAAACTTAGTGTGAACGGATTAGTTCAAAACATCATGGTTTGAAGGTATTTTGTGAAATGGGGACTTTTGGGAGGATTTTTGAGTTTCTGGCCCGTGCAAGCTGCTATAGTGAGTGTCGCGTCTCTATAGAGAGAGAGCTTAGAATCCATGGTGGGTGACTTTTAGGGAAAGGTTTGACTTGAGTTAATGGTGGAAAACCTGGTTTGGGTTGAATATTCATGACTATGGACCGGAGGTGAGGATTAAGATATAATTTGAGTATAATTAGAACATGATGGATAAATCTTGTGTTATAGTGTTATTTGAAGACCCAGAACAAGACAGGATTCATAACAAGGAGAAGGTGCAGGTTCAATAGAACTTTCAAGGTTTGATTCGAAGTAGATGATGGTATTTTTTTAAAGTTATCTTATTTTATGCATGGTATAACTATTATAGGGCAACATGTTACAATGAAATAATGGGGAAGGAAAAACATATTAAAGGTTGAATATGGGAAATGATAAAGACAACATCTCATGATGTGAAGGGGTTTTTTTGGTTATCGTGTTGTTAGACGTGTATTGTATTTCGTTGTTCTCTTGATTGTGTTTGTGCGACTATCAGTTGGCTCAGTTACCATGTCTAGTATAGGATATCTCTTGGTTGGCTTACGTACTATGACTAGTACATATTATCGATTGGTTCGAACACCACTCCTTGTACGAGACATCTTTTGGTTGGCTTGGGTACCAAGCTTGGTACGAGATACTATTAGGTGGATCTGATACCACGCTTGATACATGTTTGATTATTCTCTTGTATGTTGGTTCCTTGAGTGAAGTGGGCTTGTTCTGATCCACTTGGGCATCCCGTATCCTTTGAATCTTTCATCCTCATGCAGATTATTCAACCCTCTTGCCAGTACTTCGGCAGCAATTGTGAATAGAGTGGGTGATAAGGGGTCTCCCTATTTTAAGCCCCTAAATGATTGGAAAAAACCATTTGATTGACCATTGATTATCACTGAGTACCAGTTATTCGACACTAACCTCCAAACCATATCAATGATGATCTTAGAGAACCCAAATTTTCTCAAGACTTTCGTTAGAAATATCCAAGAAACTCTGTCATAAGCCTTTGACATGTCCAGCTTCACCACCTCATTAATATTCTAATTTCTTTTGCCAATATCTCTGATAATCTCTTGTGTCAGTAACACGTTTTCTATAATACTTCTACCTTTCATAAATCCCGATTGGGTTGGCGAAATATCTTCAATAGCACCTTTGTTATTCTGTTATGTACCATTTTCAAAATAATTTTGTATATAAAACTTAAACTTGTGGGCCTTAAATCGGAGAATGTCTTCACCTCCTCTTTCTTGGGCAGTAGTACTAAATTGGTGTGAGTCAAATCCTGCCCGCAGAAGAAAGCTTTAACCAATTTAGTTATATCAGCCCTAATTACCTCCCAGTAGCTATGAAAAAAACTTGAAAAACCATCTGGTCCACAAGCACTCTCACCGTTAAGCTCAAAAACTGCACTTTTTACTTCATCTTCCTTTGGTAGTTCTGTCATCGCCTCGTTATCAGCAGTAGTAATCAGCCTAGGAATGTGGTTTAGCATTGTGAAATTCTGATTGGACTCGTTTTCTTGGAATTGTTTCGAGAAAAAAGCCATTGATGCCTCACTAATTAGCTAATTAATTTGAACTTTCTCTCTTCTCTCATTTGTGATCTCTGATATATGTAACTTCTTTCTTCTACCATTCACATAAGAGTAAAAAAAATTTGTATTACAGACACCTTCTCTAAACCAACACAATCCTGCCTTTTGTTTCCAATATTGCTCTTCAATCTTGAGATACTTCTTCAATTCCGCCTCCATTTTGCTCAAATTGGCCTTATTCACTGCCGTGGGGTTAATCTCAAATTGAGTCTCTTTGATTCTTATCATATCTTCAATGGTGGCTATGTGCTGAGAGCTATTGCCAAAAGTTTATTCACTCCAATTTCTCAGAGCCTTTGCTTATTTTTAGCTTAGCATTAACTTCCATGAAAAGGATTTTGCCAAAAATTCTAAGGTTTAAGTTATGGGTACCCCAACCCGTGTTGGAATGTGGTTCATGCTTTGCCCAAAAATTAAGAAAACAAAAAGGTTTAATCGAAGCTTCCACTTTGGTGTTACATACCATGTGAAGAGGAACATGGTCTGAGCCTTGTCGAATGAAATGTTGTACAAAATTTCTGGAAAAGCAGTTGAGAAATCATGATTGACTAAAATTATGTCTAATTTTTTTAATGTACAATCATCTTCAATCTTTCCGTTCCTTCAAGTATACTTTTTTCTAGTGAAATGAACCTCCAAAAGTGCACAACTATTAATACATTGCGCAAAATTCATTGCTTCATGTTGAGTAACCACTAGTGCATCCAATTTTTCTTCCTCATTTAAGTATACATTAAAATCGCCTCTACCCTCCAGGGGATGATGGAGGAGTCTTCTGACTATTGCAGGGCAGGAGGACAGAAGGGACGGCGGTGGACTCACAATCTTCCCCTGACTGATTTGTTGCACGCACAGAGCCTTTCTACCCTATTACGTCTTGCATAAACTGACAAGATAAAGAAAATGCTATTATTTTCGATAAACTTCATGGTAATTTATTAAATTGAGTTTATCACAACATTCCCCTCCCATTCGTTTCTCCAAAAAATCCATATTTTACCAGAAAAGTTGACAAAGGCCTTGTCAAAACCTAACTTTATTTTAAATTGATCAATATATGTTGGGTCTTGAAACGGCTCCATTAGTTCTATGAAAGATTAGTGATGTTTTCTATTTAAATTCATTTATCTCCCAAAGGAATTTTGGGTGTTAACATATCTTATGTTCCAAAACATGGCCTTTTCAATCATTGATAACTAATTGTGGGGCGTTCCTTACTATTCCTTATTTTGACTTATAATGGGATGATGGTCCTCCCTCTTTTTGCTTTCAAACTGTTAGAGAACCTTGGTGACAAATCACCAACTTTGCTAATTTGTTGGATATTGAAGTTAATGATCTCCTCCTCTTCTATCTTCCCTTTGTTGTATTTCATCTATTAAATTAGGGGCTTTCTTGAGGTGAAGGACTGCAATGCTTTCCACCGGCTCGTTAATCTCCTTTATTCCTTCTGACATGGCTGATTGTGGTTGTGCGAACTTTCTCTAGCATACTCTTGTAACTCTTTCCATCTATTATGACTTTCTCCCATCGTACTGGACAATTCTATCAGTTCAGTTACTTTCTCTGGCGTTTCCGTGTTGCTATTTCTTTTCCCCCTATTGGTGTCACTTCTTTGTGTCCCTTGGTATGTGCATTGCTTACCCGAGAGTTTCTCCAACCGGTCTTTGGAAAGTTTATATCGATTATCTTCTTCTCTGCTTTAATTTTCATCATTTCCTCGCTAACATGTTCTTAGTTCATCAATGCCCCAAATGGATTTTTGGTTAGTACCTGAACTTTAGACCAAACTTTTTCAGGCTGTTTTTTCTACCCACCCTTTTTATTTCATTGCTCAACTACCCATCCTGCATCTTCATTCCGTACGTTGATCCTCATTCTACCTAGGCTCTTTGTCAAGTTCTCCTTTGTGTAGTATTATTTGAGTTCCTTCTTTCTTTCGATTCTAATCGTCATGTTTCTGCTTGCATCACATTTTCCACCTTTCTTGGGTATAATTCTGGATGCTCCACGTAGTATTGTTCAGTGTCATGACCTTGTATAATACAAGTCTTGCAATATTTTGGCACATAGTCATATTTAATTTTGATCCACTTTTCCATGACCTCCCCGATAGTCTTTTTCACTCTTATCTTGATGCGTTTGGGGAATTCCCTTAATAGGTCTACCTCCACCTTCACCCTTGCGCAACTGGGTCTTGTTCGATTTCTTGTAGCCATATCCACTTGTAATGGCTTACCAACTATTTCTGCAAAGGAAAAAACAGATTCTTTGCCAAAAAAATTGGTGGAATATATGGAAATGAAATCCAGGCTATTGCTATGGTTGTTTCCTCTTCAACAATTCCGGTGATTGATGTAAACAACAGGCTTTGACAAAAGATGAACATAGTCTTCCAGAAGCGTTGCCTGGATCAACACATGTCTGTTACTAAGTAATCCTATCTTGCATTCGCCTTTTAACTCACAATACTTGGGGATTAGCTTTCTCAGTTCTTATATCTCCGGCCACCCATAAGAAAAATTTTTGATAACTGCATATTCAACGTTTTCATTGATAGTCATCTGATTTACTTCTTCTTTCTCCCATAATACTATTGGCTCTTTTTTCAAGAACGTTACCGGCTTAAGTTGTATATGCTTGACATTTGTGGAGGTTGGACAAAGGGCATTCACATATGAAGTCTTTTCTTTAAGGGGCTGAAATCCCTCAATTGAAAGTTGGCCACCATCGGTGGTGGCCATCTCCACCGTATAATTGACGGTGGTAATTAGGTAAACAAGGTTTCACTCCTAAGCCTCTTTCTATCTATTTTTTATATGGAAAAGGGTCAAATATACCCTTGTACTATATGAAATAGTTTAAATATGCCCTTAGTTATATTTTCGGGCTAAATATACCCCTCCCGTTATAGTTTTGGGATAAATATACACTTATGACTAACAGAGGACACGTGGACGACTGAGATTAAATAAACTATTCACTCAAAAATAAATCAAATTCAATAACCCACCCCGCCCTGCTCCCCTAACTTAACCCGACCTCATATACATTAACCCACCCAATTTGTCTTCCAAACCAGAAAACCTAATGGGCATTTGAGTTCTTGCCCAACAACGTCTACAACTTGGAGCTTCTGCTTCACCAGAGATTTTTGCTCAAAGGTATGATTTGTTTTCTTTTTAAACGTTTATATGCCGATATTTGGAAGTATGATTCAAAACTATAGTCTAGGGTTCTTTTTTTTGTATAATTTCTTGGGAAAAAGCACAAGTACCCCCTTAATCTACTATGCCCCAAATCCCAGAGACACACTTATAATATACTAAGGTCTTATTACCTCCCTGAACTTATTTTATAAGTAATTTTCTACCTCTTTCGGCCTATGTAGCACTAGCTTAAAAAAAGTCAACCAGTGTTGGACTCACAATATAGTGCCACTAGGCCGAAAAGGGGTAGAAAATTATTAATAAAATACGTTCAGGGGTTTAATAGGACCTTAGTATAGAATAAGTGTGTGTCTGAGATTTCGGGCATAGGTTGAGGGGTACTTGTGCATTATCCCTAATTTCTTTACTTGTTTGGAGTTACATAGTCTAAGATTTTGGGTATGGTTTCTTTTCTTGCTTTTAATTTCATAGCCTAAGGTTTTGTATATGGTTTCTTTTCTTGCTTCAACATTCATATCTAGCCTACGTTTTTTATATTGATTCGAATTCGACTAAATCTGTTTATATATATATTATGTTGGTTACTGTCTTGATTTGATGTCGAACTTATTTGCACGAATACTCTTGACTTGTGACCCCGAAATAATTTAGAAATAATTTTTAATTGTGTATGAAAGTATGTTAAATTTTTATCTTCTTATTCTTCCACAGTTGATCTCTTTCATATATTATATTTTTCTACAATCATAATGTGGTCCCTTTTGCATTTTTTATTCTTCAACAGTAATAAAATATGATATCTTCGTGTTTTCTATTGTTTTACAATCATGAAATGGGGTCGCTTTTTAATTTTTAATTCTACAATTATAAAATGTCATTTTTTTTGTTTACTAGCATGTTTTTTTAATCTGATGTGGAGTCTTTCTCATTCAGCTCATTCACTTTTTCATAATTGTACGTTTTTAAAATATGGTAACAAATGTATAATGAACTTTTGTAGTTTAATTTTACATAAAAAAAATTGACCTTTCCAGATGGAATATCAATATTATACCAGAAACCATTGTTCATGTTGTTGTTTGAACCAAAATAAATGCTTTTTGCTTTTGTGCCTGAATTGATGCTAAATATGTAAACTTAATCCAAATATTTATGAAATAACAATAGTTCCTTTTAGAGTGGATAGAAATAGTGTCTATTGTTAAATTTTAGTCGCAAAAGTTTGAATGTATTAAGAGAAACAATGTATATGTGATTGAATGTAACGCAAACAAATTAATTATGGGACAGAAGCTATACCATTCCTAATTCCTATCAGTTCCCCTAACTTCAAAATTGTTCTTTTTTTAAAAAAAAATTATGTTGCTTATTTTGTTTGAGACCAAAATCGAGCCTTACAGTGTATAAAGGTTCATGTTGACATTATATTTTAAAATTTTAGGAGATGAATGGATTAGAAAACCTATTGTCTTGTACAAGAAGAAGTCGTACAACTTATGGAGAGGGTATGATTCAGACCTTTTTTATTTCATTGATATCGTCAATGAGTACACACTCGATTTGGATATGTAAGCGTGCAACAATTAATTGTAAAGGGTCCTTCTGGAAGATAACATAAAATAGAAGGAGATGTTGGAATTAGGAAACTACTATCTCTTGTGTCTAATGAGTTCTTATAATAAATATGTTTGTAGTATAAGAGTGTGAACTGTTTGTATCTGTTCCTAATATTATACAATACGGTAATCACATTTCTCTTTAGTTGCTTAAATTAGTGAAGTTGTGAGTGATTCTTCTGAATATGATTTTGAAGAACTAGAGGCTTTTGCTACTAAAAAAAAATATCAGAAGAGTTGCATGATTATTTAGAGTTTCCTAAGGGTAGGTCCTTCAAGGATATACCAGAAGCAAGGACACGGCATAAGGGCCTTTAGATTAGGCAAGAAGAAATATAAAATGAACCGGAGTAAGAGTGACAGCCCCGATTAGGGGCTAAAATGGAGTTGAAGGGGCTATGGCCCATTGTATGTCATATTTCCGGGGATGCTCATACTCCTTGGATGAGGATTAAGACTCTAAATGATAATCATACATGTTTGCCAACATTTGATAATCATGTGATTGATTACTCTACCATAGCTCAATATTATAAGAAAAAGTTACAAGAAGATTCAATATTTAAGAGCAAAGAAATGAGGGCTGGTTTGCATAATGATTTTAAGTTGAAAGCTAGCCAAGGAAAGTACAAAAGAGCTAAAAGAATGGTTTTGTAAATTTTAGAAGGTGGTTTTACTAATGGTTATAACAAACTTGAGGCTTATGCCATTGAACTGGAAGAATCTAATCCAGGAAGTGATGTTGTGATTAATTTATCTAAGGAACCACTTACTCAAGGAAAAAGAAAATTTCTTTGAATTTATATTTGATTCAAGGCAATGAAGATGAGTTTTAAGGAATGTTTTGTTAGGACCGAAAATAAGTAGGTGTAAACGTGGAAGCTAGCAAAGCAAACCTCAAAAGACTACGAGTACGAAGACAACGAGAAATATACCAAAAGACACAAAGATTTAAAGTGGTTGGTCGGTTCAATACGACCTTACGTCCACAAAGGAGATAAGCAATCCACTATAAAATATGAGAGTACAAAAATACAGAGGGAAAAACAACATTAACCAATTCACTTGGACGACATGGGAGGTTCACACAAGTGATAACGATCAAGCTTGTGACCCACTGAATTCTTCACTCTAACCAAAAAACACTCAAAGTCATTAAGACTACATTGTGAATGTTTGATTAAGTTAGAGGAATATTCACTATTTGTAGAGTTCTAAACCTTTTCCTTACAAGCAAGGATTAATCAATTCAAACCTTTTCCTAAAAGAAAACCTTATTTATAGGTAAGAAATTAGGACAAATAAACCTAATAAATCGCCCCATGGCCTAATTTCGACAAAATAAATTTGTCCACTTCTTTCTTCATCTTCAACAACTTGCTTCTCACCTTCATATAATCTCCTTTGAAAACAATTTATTGTCTCGACACAAGAACCTCTCTGAAACAATTTCTCCAACAAAATCTTCATTACTGTCAAAAAGGTGACGGCTAAGTAGAGTTGGAACTACACCCGTCAAGATGCACACCTCTTTCAACTCTGGTTTCACATCGTTTATCGAACACTAAAAACTGACCCGTCATTGAATTTCGATCGATACACTGTTAGGACAAAAAATAGCAAGTGTAAATGCGGAAAGATACAAAGAGAACCATCGAAATACACAAGTACGAGGGACAACGAGAAATATACAAAAAGACACAAAGATTTAACGTGGTTCACAGCGCGCACAATCGACCTAGCGTCCACAAAGGAAATAAGCAATCACTATAAAATACAGAGTACAAATAGTAGAGGAAAACAAACTCAACCAATTCCACTCGGAATACATGGAGTTCACACAAGTGATATCGTATAGCTTGTGGACCCACAACTTCTCCCTTAACAAAAAAACCTTCAAAGTCATTAAGACTACATTGTGAAATGATGATTAGTTAGAAAGGACATTTCCTCTATTTATTAGAGTTCTAAAACCCTTTTACACAATAAAAGGGATTAGTTATCCAAAACATTTTCCTAAAAGGAAAACCTCTTATGGTACGAAATAGGGCAAATTATAAATCCCCAACAAATCTCCCCCCTTGGCCTGGAATTTATGAAAAAAATAAATTTGTCACCTTCTTGAACTTAATCTAACAACTTGCTTCTCCGCGCCATATCTCCTTTGAAAAAATTTTATTGTCCGACACAGAGGAAACTCTCTGGAAACATTTCTCCAACAAATATCTTCATTACTTTCAAAAATGTTTGCGGCTAGTAGAACTACACCCGTCAAGAGGAACACCTCCCTTCTAACCGGTTTCAATCATCGATTATCGACCCCACAAACCTGAATCCATCATGAATCGGGCTCTGATCCACTTGGTTAGGACCGAAAAAATAAGTAGGTGTAAACGCGGAAGTAGCAAAGCAAACTCAAAAGACCACGAGTACGAAGACAACGAAAACTTACCAAAAGAAACCAAAGATTTTATGTGTTCGGTCAATCGACACGTCCACAAAGGGAGATGAGATGAGCATCCACTATAAATATGAGAGTACAACACCCCACCCCCCAATACCCACAGAGGGAACCAAACTCAACACAATTCAAAACCTCGGAACCTCACAATGAGAGGTTCACACAAGTGATAACGTATCAAGTTGGGACCATACGATCTTCCCTCTAACCAAAAAACTCTCAAAGTCATTAAGACTACATTGTGAATGTTGATAAGTTAGAAGGAAAATTCCTCTATTTATAGAGTCTAAACCTTTTCCTACAAGAAAAGGATATTAATCAATGTCAAAAACCTTTTCCAAAGAAACCGATTTATGGTAAGAAATTTAGGACAAATAAAACCTAACATGTTTGAGACCATTTATTGGATTAGATGGCACATTTCTTAGAGGTAAAGCCAAAGGACAGTTACTAGTTGTTGTTGGTTAAGATAATATGAAACAATTTTATCCTTTAGCTTGGGCAATTGTGGATAAGGATACCAAAAGGACTTGGAATTGGTTTTCGAAGCTACTTCAACATTCAGTAGAACTCAAAAATGGAGAAGGCATAATAGTTATGTTGGACATGCAGAAGGTATATTATCTGATTCATTTCTTATCTATCTCGTTTATATTAATTCATTTTCAGTTATGTTTTTGTATTGTCAACAGTAAATTGTTTACCTTTAACATGCAGTGGTTACTGGATGCAATAAAGACGGTGTTCCCTCAAGCACATAGTAGATATTGTATGAGACATATTGAGGCAAATTGTAGCAAAGGACATGGTTAAGGTGTGTTGAAAAACAACTTTGGTGGAGTGCATGGTGCACTTATGAAGAAGATTTTCAAGATCATCTAAGTGAATTGAAGCACATGAATTTATCTGCTGGAGAAGATTTGCTAGAATATCCTTCCAAAAGTTGGTGCAGAGCCTATTTTGATACCGTGTGTAAGAATACAACCATTAAAAACAACATAACTGAGTTCTTGGATACTAGAAGCAAGGTTCAAGCCCATCATATGGATGTTGAAAAATATAAGAATTAAAGTAATGAATTGATTGGGGAAACAAGAGGGTTCTGTGATGAAATGTACTAGTGAATTTAATACGAAAACCTTGAAGTTGTATAATGAATATCTAAATATAGCTCAAATTTGTAGGGTTGATTGTAATGGACATAATGGATATGAGGTTACTGAGGGGGAATGACAGACACATAGTCAATTTAAGGGTGAAAAGGTGCACTTGTAGGGCATGGGATCTTGAAGGAATTCCATGTCCTCATACAATTAAAGTCTTGTTGCACGAAAGAATCAATGTTTTAACTGAAATGAATTAGTGTCACAACAAGGAGGCATTTCTACTAACTTACAAGCATAAGTTGCAACCTGTGAGGGGAGAGAATTTTCGGAAAATTGATCCTCTTCAAGCAATGGAGTCGCCAGAGTTTGACAAGCTTGCTGGAAGGCCTAGAATTAAGAGAGTTGGACAAAAAGAAGAAGCACTTAAGAGGAAGGTGAGTGGTCTGTCTCAAGAAAAGGTAGAGTAATGACATATAGCAATTGTGGAGAGTCAAATCATAACTCTAGAGGCTATGACAAAGTATTTTATTAAATAATTCAATTAACAGTTATATGAAGTATTTATATTTTCCAACTTTTTGCTAGTCACAGTCAAAAAATAAAAATGTTTGCTAAGGGAAAGGGAACAAAAGCAGCATAAAAGAGGTTTAGTTGATGAGGGAGAACCTTCTCAAACTGAAGAGAGCATCAAACTAACAGCCCCTCAAGAAACATAAAACATTCAAAGTAACATGTTTTCAGAGGATCAACATGATGAAAGTCCTTGTCTAAATCCTATAGTTATTTCAGAGGCTCTTACTAGGCTTCAAATGAGAAAACAACAATATATACTAACAGGGAGAAGGGTGATAAGCTTCAAAGGTTACCACAATGGTTTAAGTGATCCAACTAATCTTCCAATAAAACGAAAAGGATTAACTTGGAAAGGTAAACATGCAATTACGACCAATCAACTAGAAGTTCAAAGACAAGAAAGAATTGGAATTTGAAGCCAAAAAAGGGACAATATCAGTTTGGTGTTAAGTTTATGCACTTATTTTTTGATGATGTAACTATTGTTCAAACAATACGTTTGGGGAAGTACCTTTTGCAAAGTTGGAAATGTCGCATCAGAACTTAGGTTGTATTAGTTTTGGGGTTATATTGTGACATCCGAACGATATTTGATGATTTCATGTTATTTTGTGTTGCATTGGCAGTTCAGTATGTTGAATATTATGTCGAGTTTTCTAAAATTTTGATTGAAATCTACAGTATTTCGTGTTGAATCTTGTAGTTTAGTTTGTTAAATATTATGTTAGTTTCTCTAATTTTGGTATCTCTCCTCTCTGATCTGTCTTCCTCCTGTAGTTTCTCACTTAGCTTTTTTCTCTCTCACTTTTTTCTTGTGAGATAGATCGTGATTGTTTGTGGAGTTTTACTTGGTTTGTTATACTTGGCAGTTGCACTCTTATAAGAAGTGTTGCTGCACTTTGAGGCTAATTGTTACTACATTTTGATGTCAGTACTGTTCCACTTTGACCATTCTTGTTGCACTTATATTTTAAGGCTAAATTTGTGACTTTAGATAGTATGTTGCCACATATGGATGGAACTAAATTTTTTAGCCAAACTCTTGCTACATTTTTACCGTTTATTGTTATATTTTGAGGAGAAATGTTGTTGTGTTAGTTAGTTAGCATATAGTCATTATTTTGCCTCTTGTTGACTACGATCATTTCGTGCATAAGTATTATCTACCTTAAGAATATGCAATTCTTATTCCTGCATATGCTGCAGCGGCACTCATATACTCCTTGAGCGTCTATATTTGATATGTCATGCTCTAGTCCAAGAAGAAGAAGGCATGATATGGTTGTGGTAAGTCCATTTTTTGCTCTATCGAATTCATCATAGTTGATAATTTTTTCTTGATAACTTTTTAGTGCTTCTCTTTTTGAATATCCCATGTAATAGAGCACATAGATTTTTCTGTATTCTTGAATTCCTACGAGTTCCTATGATAGTTCAAGTTGCAAGAACAATTTAGCTGTCAGCCCCAACCCTAGGTGAGGTGGACAAGTACCTTATGAACACATGTTTTACAAGTAATCTATGATGAGAAAGTAAACTACATGCAGATTACTGATTGAGAAACTTTCGTATACAAACAATTTTTGACTAGTTGAACCATTATATGATGACCAGAAAAACTATGAAATACAGATGATAGCTTACAATGTCTACAAAGCCTCTACTAGAATCCTGATGGTACCACTATGAAAATATGCATAGGAAATAACTCGACCAAAGCCCGCATTGACCTGGAGCCTCACCAACAATCACGGAGTATTAATTGTGCTTATTGGGAAGTAGTATACTAGTGAAGTACTTATGACCTGCACATGAAATGCACGTCCCTCATAAGGACTCAGTACGAAAAAAGAATGTATTGAATATGTGATGCGTAATACAACCATATTTAAGATGAGAGCTCAAGTGAAACCAAATAAAATAGATAAGGATTAGATACCACATTTGCTTTGTACTTGTGGAATCGTTCATGTTACATTATTTTCTCTACTTTTCTGTACATTATAATCTTTACACAACATATGATACAAATGACCAGCTAATCAGTGGTAGGAGAGGATGACCCATGCTAGGCATTTTAACCCCTGGATGTTGTCCTCATAATTCCACAAATTCAGATCGGCTCATGCTAGGCTTTCGCCCCTGAGCTGCCACCCTTCCATACCAATTGGTATCGGCCCATCCTAGGCTTTCACCCCTGAGCTACCACCCTCTTATACCAATCGGGATCGGCCCATGCTAGGCTTTCGCCCCTGAGCTGCCACCCATAATCATACAGATTACTTCACTTATATTCTTTCATCTTTGAGATTATTGTTTATCAATTCATAACTCTTTTGGGATTGTTCTTAAGACAATCATAACTATTTTGAGATTGTTCTTTTTTATGTTCATAACTTGTTTGTGATTGTTGTTTTGGTGGTCATAATCCTTCTTTAGATTTGGAACTACGGACTAGTAGTAGAAGACATATGCATATGGACTTACGATAATAACAATGACATGGGAAGCAAATGTGACTTGAATGTAGTACTTAGGAGCTTATATGACTCGGTAAGCATTTTGACCTCTCAAAATGAAGCACATCCAGTGAAAACATTTCAACATTAAGCCAAGAGATTTGAACTCTATATGATACAAATACAAATGTGTTCATGCCATGTGGAACCAAGGGAAATGTGGTGAGATTCATCAACTTAAGGAACGGATACTATCTTCGAAGTAAGTACATATACACGTCAATGAGCAAGTCGTCTCCGTGAGGTAACATTATAGTATAAGATAATGTGGAATAATAACAAAGAAAGGGAACATATGAACTGTGACAAGATGGCATATCTATAACCATATTAAAGCAAGTTGGTCAAGATATGGGCAATCGTTAGGTCCATCCTATAAACTATGTACCAATGTGTAATCTATGGATCACTTTGACTTATATAGGGAAATATGTGTAGGTGTCACTTTGACCATGTAAACAAAATTTAAACATTGCATGCTAACACTTCGTAGAGCAAAAACGCACATCTAGTAACAAACTCATGCTAGAGTCCTCACTTTAATTCTCAAGGGAGTACGAACTGCATTTATGGATCAGTCACTATCAAGAACACCTAGAAAGCTTAAAAGTGTTGAATTCATGCCAAGGAAATTGAAAATCGAATAGTCTTACATACCTTGCTATACAATTCAAAATGTATGACTTAAGGTCCTTCTCTTCAGATAACTAATCCACAATAAAAATAAGTTATAATACTAGTATTAATAGTTAATCAATCAATTTGAGCCACTTGATTGCACCCAAACTGTAACGAAGCAGTAAGATGCAATCTATCTAGCGAGTGTTTTCTTTCCTTCCCTATCCCTTTAATCACGTCTTTATATTGTACAACCTTTGTATCAGGTCCTTTCCAAAACTCCCTGCAATATTTAAGTCCTTTAACGTCTCCATAACTTCCCCGCACATCCAGTCACATCCCTTATCGATAACCTCCCAAAATCTTGAACTAATAATGTAATAGAAGCAATGAATCATGGTTTTCTGATCACTAGCACTTGACGATCTAACATTACTTTTACCAGTGCTCAACAGCTCAATAGCTTAATTTAAAAGGACTTCCCCACCTAGAGCTGTCCCAGCATGCACTAATTACCCAGAACATCCTCCCCAATTCACCATGTAAAAGTAACAACTTCCACTTACTAACACATATCAAGTGTCCTAATTAACTCAAAGCACAAAAGGGAGAAAAGTTGGCAGTGCTTACCTTTCTGGACATAACCTACCACTTGCTAAGACTTCTTCAAAGTAAAGGTTGTCTCCTTAACTTCTTAATTATAACCTTCCCACTAGCTTGAAAGGCTTTTATTCAAGAACCAATTGTAATTATGGTTGTTGTATTAATCTAAGAGAGAGAAGAGCGAAAGCTCTAGAAATCAATTTTTGTCAGTAAAAATGGTTGGAAAAAGCTGATATCCCAATCTCTTTTAATAATGGGACCCTCCTCTGCTTTGGTCACAACTTCTCCCTCAATTTGGGCCATATTTGTCAGTGTAAGGTAATCCACCTACTTGGACTTTTCATTTGGTCTTTTTGGACTTAAGAACCTGGGCCCTTTTGGTCACATTTCTGGTACTTCTTTGCAGTCAACAAGTGTCTCTATTGGTGGCACACATTTAAGTAGTTGATTCACCTAGTTTTCCTTAAAAATTATTTCTTGTGGGCTGAAAAGATTGGGCATTGCGTTCCATTTTCCCCTTATTCTTCTATTCACGTGGGCTAAATTAAGGCAAATAGGTATATTGTATCTTTGGCCCAATACAAGTCAAAAGAGTCTTAGTAGGTGATGCACCTACTTGGTCCTTTGGGCTGTCAATAGTCAAGTATGTGATGCCCCTTGGCCCTTTGGGGTTGGGTCATAAGTCAAAGTAGGTGATACACCTACTTGGGGTTCCTTTGGTCGGGTTTCCCTAGAAGTCAAGTAGGGGATGCCTACTTGTCACCTACTAGCTTAGTGAAGTCAATCAGCACCGTCACTAGTTTGTTTCCATTTCTAGACTTAACACTTGTAACAAACATAGACCCTTATATACACTACATACGTCACTTTATACTTAGACTCAAAGCCCACCTTGTGAATCTAAAGTTTAAATACTGTCCATCGCTCGCCAATCAACTTAATTAGGTCGCATCAAAATCTATGGACAGTTCACTTAAAACTTATTTTATTTCCACAAGTTGCATAGGAAACTGAATCCATAACTATATCACACGGCAGTTTATAAGCATTATATAAATATAACTAGTACATGTAAAATACGGGGTGTTACACTAGTAGTCTATACAGTCAAGACCTATTTATAATGACTTTCTCTATAACAGCATTTCACTATAATGACCAAGTTTTCTTTAAAATTCAGTTCTGTTTTATATTATATTATATTATATATATGTTCTTCAAACTAGTATTCGCTATAGCAACAAAAAGATATGTAGACAGACAACTTATACAATTTATGGTGTTCTCGTCATTTTAGTTCTCCTTATGCTATTACAGGTTATTTGGTATGCAGGATGGAAAATAATGTCACGCAACCACACACACAATCTAATGATAGACCCTCTTGTCAGATTCCTATACCACGCCTTGATGATTATTTCATACGTAGCATCCTTGTCTTGAACTCGAAGTTGCCTCCCCTCTTAACGTCAAGGTTAATTGACATAATTCAAGGCTTGAAGTCAATGTTCTCCTCGATCAGAACTAAAATATCATTATTGGAATGGTTCCAGTTTTGTAAGTTTCAACAAACACAGAGAGTGGTTCTGCAACACTGATCGAACTGCCCATCCATGCTCTACCCCTGGAAATATCTTCACAAAGATTTCAATCTGCACAATTAAGTATCAATTGTGCACATGAATCTAATAGTTGACTTGCATATAATGATCTTATTCTACATGTCTAAATGCTTATAATATACCACTTACCTCAGGTTTCGCGGATAAAGCATTTCCTAGTAGCTTTGCTTGGTCAGGAGGGAAAACATGGTTTAACTACTAATATTGCAGTTTAAAATTGTTACCTCGAAAAAATACAAGATTATCAGCGTGTAGTCATAGGAGTACTATGTAGGACGATATGAGAAATTAATAAAAGAATGTACCATTTATGTCATCAACTGGAATAGGACCATGATGCAAAATAACTGCAGCATCAATAGTACTCTCGTATCTCGCCAATTTAGGAACTACCATTCCTGATGAACCAAAATAGTCAAAAGAATTATGAAAAAAAAGATATTATATTATAGTTAAGAAGTGAAATACAAAATTCATTCACCTCCCCAGGGAAAGCCTCCTACCCCTATCACAGAAACACCTTTACTCTTCAAAGATTCAACCACTGCTTTAGCATCTTCACATCCTTTGTATTAAAAGGCAAACTTAACTTATACAAGAATCTGCATTTCTATTACACATTTCATCAAAATTTCTATTTAGGCGAAGTTAATAGTTTGAAGTGTTCCAGTCCTTTATATTGTTTGAAATTAAAGGGTTTAGGCAGGGTACTAAAACTGACATGATCTTTGAACCATGTCTGTAAGTCATATTTCTCATAATCGAGAGGTTCATCATTGCAGAAGAAATCAGGAACAACCACCAATTACCCTGAAGATGCAACTTTATCTGCTAGTTTCTTGAATTTTATTCTAACAAGTTTAAGGGATTGATTATGAATTAAGCTAAAAAGAAATAGTAGTAGACATAATGGAAATCATATAGCAAAAATATTTGGCGAAACAGAAGCTCCAAGTTGCAGACGTTGTTGGGCAAGAACTCAAACGCCCATTAACTTTTCTGGTTTGGAAGACAATTCGGTGGGTTAATGTGTATGAGGTCGGGTTAAGTTAGTGGGGCGGATTATAGAATTTGATTTGTTTTTAATTGAATAGTTTATTTAATCTCAGTCATCCATGTGTCCTCTGACAAATTAGTCAGAATGATATCCTTTAGGGGCACAAACGTAATAGATGGTGGTTATATTTTGCCCCAAAGTAATAATTAGAGGCATATTTAAACTATTTAATATATCATTGGTATTTTTGAGACCCTTTGCTTTTTCTATGGGAGCCCAAGATATAAAAACTTAGTCTATTTTTTTGGCACTAATGGAGTGTCTTGAATCTTAATCTTCAGATTCAGCCCATTAAGTATGTATATTTTTAGGTCTGAATCTGAATCATTCATATTCAGCCCATTAAGTTTATTTGTTTTATTTTTCAAAAAATCTTTTAATGGGTCTGAAGAGGTCTGAACGAATCAGATCTGTAGGAGCTCTTAACAACATTCAGACTCATTTGATAAGTTATCAAATAATAATCAAATAAATAAATCATAATTTCTCTGCTTTGAGCGTGCTTTTTTATCTCATAACTAAAAACTTTCTTTCTTACTTTTGTCAATCAAACACCATTTTTTTCCAACTGATAAGTTTTTATAAATCCTTTCAAGGTTTTTTTTTTATACTAATAGTTTTTGTATTGATGTGTGTCAAGACTCAAGAACACTGGTTGCAACAATATTTTTTATGTACAGTTGTTTATCAAGGTTTTGAATGAAAAATAGTACTACAAATCATGATATTAAAATTTTAGTAATTTTTTTTTAATCAAAGTGATTATTTGTGAAAAACTTTTTATAATATTTTATTAATTAGATGTTTCAATTCACTTCCACATTCAGATATTGAAAACAGACGCATTAATTACTTAGTGTTCAGATTTAGAGACTACATCTTAATATTTAGATGTATATTTATATAAAAACACCTAAATCTTAATACAAATCTTAATATTCAAATGTATCAGATTCAGACCTCTTAATCTTAATGGAAACAAATGAGGTCTTACTCTCTTTGGGAGTAGAATACATAAAATGTGAAAAGGTGTGTGGCTTTTATAGATGTTTATCATGAATTTCTACTTGAGGCGGTCAACGAATTTTAAATTTATTAAGACATATTTGTTAAAATAATAATTAACTAATATCATAATCTAATTCCAAGAAAATTATTATATTTTTTCTTTAAAAATTCTAAATTATTTAATATTCATAGTCCATAATTATTTTTGGAGTTAGAAAATGCAAGTAATTAACTTATGGCATGATAACATTTGGCAGAAAAAATTCTCTATGAAAAATATGTTAGTATATCATATTCCTAGAAAGTAGTTTTGGATCATATTTCGAAAAGATTTCTTTAATATGTTTTAGTCATCCAATCCAAGGGCAAAAAGTATGAATTTTGTAGATTGATTGTACTTTTAATTAAAGCTTAAATTATTGTATCGATTGAAATGAATAATGATATATGACTTGAGAAATTTCAAAAAAAATTATTCATAAAAAATGAATGATTTCATCAATTCCTTTTAATTATTTTTTAAACAATATAATTTTCAAAATTAAGTTGATCGAATAAAAAAGAATTTTCTAAAAAAAAATATTATCCAAAATTTTCAAATACATACACCTCTAATATTATAAGTTAAATATAGCCCGCACACTAAAGGTTTTTGGTATACTTAGGCGATATCTAAAATGTTATGGTAGTTGTGAAAGTCAAGAATACTTTTAGTATTAATTATCGATGAATTTTTATTTTATTTCTTGTGTTATTTGACTAAACATATTAAACCTTCAATTATTTCAAATGTGCTTTTTTAACTCATCAATGATGCTGCACATTTCATGGTAATTTTTTTTGATAACACCACCCAAATAGAACACTTTTTTACTACGAGGTTTTAAAGAACACATTTGAAATCAACAAAGGGCTAATATGCTCTTCATACCAAAAAAAAAAAAGGAGGGGGGGGACTAAAATTAAAATTCATTAATTATTGAGATATGAGAGTGTAATTTCTCCATTTTCTTATTTAGATATTTTAAGTCAATCTGAGACTAACGGTCAATTATTAATGATATTACTATTTTAGACTCCTAAATAATATCTGGTCAAATAAGATATTATTTTAATATTTTTAATTTTACCTATTTTAATCATACGAACATGACATGATTTTAATAGTGCATAATCATATAAATATGACTTTTTTATATTACAAGGGTAAAAGTAGAAATTTATTTATAGTTAAAGAGAATAAAAAATGTTATTAGGTTCATTGATTTTTCTTTTTAGGCATTTGAAATGATCTTCTAAGACTAAAACGATCAATTGGTAATGACATTACCATTCAAGACTCCAAAATAATATCTAGTCCAATAGGATAATGTTGTAGTATTTTTAGGCCAAATACATACGCAGGTCTCTAAAGTTGTTCGTGTTTTTCCCCCAGGTACTTCAACTAACCAAAATTCCTATTAAATCATTTAACCCCTATAATTTGATCCTTTTAAATATTCTTGGTTGATTGGAGCCAAATGTGATTTCACTCCTTTAAGCGCGGCATACTCTTTAAAAGAAAGCGTCTGACGTGGATCTTGAACCACCACACCAACGATTTCTTCCCCCTTTTAACCCTAATTTCTCCCATCTTCCATTATTTCTTTCACTCCTCGTTTGTTTCTCTTCATCATTATTTCTAATAACAGAAGTATAATAAATAGTATGAAATAATATTAGGATTTATTGTGTACTAATCCTGTCCATTAGGATTAGTCTCCTTAATCCAGTCCTATTAGATTAGTAACTCCTTCCTATATCTCATATATATCTCTCATGTATTCCCTTATTAGGTTAACACTTCAATCCATCAATATTCTTCAATTTCTCCTCTACCCTCATTATATTATATCTCTTTTTCATTATTTCTCTTAATCAATCAAGTTTCCAATGTCCGAATTATCTTATTCATCGATTTCTTCTTCTTCAACTGCTAAAATCGTCTGCATCTTCTGGGTAAAAAAAAAAAAAAAACTGGCATTCCTTCAACAAAACACTCAAAATCACTTTAAAATCTAATAAATTTCACTGTAAAAGTCATTGCAAATGGAGAATTCTAGGGTTTTTCTCATTTAGAAACGGTTGAAGTGATTGGGGGGAATTGATTTTTATAGGCATTGTGATGGACTTAATAGTGGCACTGACGTGTAATTGGGGTTGAGTGTATTGGTTCAAAAATTTCCACGTGGGAAGGGTCATCTCAACGCGCCTAATTACCAAAATAATTTATTGAATTTGGCTCCACATCAAGCCAAGAATATTTAAAGGATCCAAAGATAGGGGATTAAGGATTTATAGGAATCTTGGTTAGTTGAGTATTTGGGGAAAGCGCGAACAACTTTAGGGACCTGCGTATGTATTTGGCCGTATTTTTACCTTTTTAATCATTCAAACAGGATATGCTTTTAATATTTTCCCATTCATAATTATATAACTATGACTTTTCTATGTTATTTAAAAAAAAAGAAGAACCTCAATAATTTTCTTATTTAGGAATTTGAAGTAACCATCTAAGGCTAAAATGATCAATTGATAATGCAATTATCATTTTGGACTCTTAAACAATATCTAGTCTAATAGCTAGGATAATATTTCACTACTTTACCTTTTTGATCATACAAAAAAGATATGTTTTTAATATTTTATCATTTATAATCATATAATATGATTTTCTCTAAATAGTTATTTTATTCTCCATGCAAGGAAAAAAAATTGTCACGCCCCCCAAAAGGGAACATGGTCAATATTGAGTCCATTATGTAATAATCCTCAAAGTTATTTTCTCTATTTTGTGACATTTTGGGGTTTAGATAGCAACACCAAGTTATCATGACTTATTGAGACTGACGGTTCGCTCACTTAGTCATTCGTTTGATTTTTATTCATATTTCAGTCTTTTAAAGTTTTTCAAGTTTAAATAAACGATCTCAAACTGCAATTCTAATTATTCCAATAGCTCCACAATGTTGAGTTTGGTCTAGGTGGATCTATGTTATGCTCAAACTACACCTTCCTAAAGAAGTATAAGCGATCGTTGTCAAATAAACAATCTAATTGAGGTTAGGATCGATCCCATAAGGAATATGATCTAGACTTAGGCTAATTTACTGTTGATTGTACGTTTAGTCAGCTTACTTCCGTAAAATGAGGGATTTATAACTCAAAGTAATAGTTGATTGATTTGCAGTAATAAGTAGCATGATTCACAGTTTGTGATATAAATATATGATGAAACTATGGCACATGTGTTTTCCATATATTCTTAACACATTAATTCTAATAATGGTAGCGCTATTTCCTAGTATTTAACATAAAAAGTTGGTAAGTTAGGTATCTTCTAAGTGATTAATCGTTCAAATAAGAAATTTCACCACGCAAGTTGGTTGGTCTATGGGTGTGTATTTTACTAATCCTTATCCTTGACCCCAGATTATCCCTCATTTATTTGGGTTAAGCTATTAGATAGCGGATTATCACGCTAAATTCCTCTTTCTTATTTCTTACTTCCTTCGTCAGACAAGTAGAAATGAGGCAAGTTCTAACATTGTGTACCATTAAAAAGCATTCAAAACAAAGAGATTAACAATACATGCATAAACACTATTCTAAATTACTTAATTATCAATTTTACATTGTTAATTACTCAAGGTTCTCACAATCCTAATTGTGAATTTAGTTACTCATGCTTGTATGATTATAATTCATAATAGGGTTAATAACATAACTCATGAATTTACAATTAGAATAGATGAAATCAAAATCTTAAATTGAAGAACAAACGCAAATTTCATAAACCAACACTCAAGAATAAAATACCAAAAATGTTTGCAAAATAATTCTCAAAGCCAAAGTAAGTATCTAAAAAAGTCTAACAACCCAAAAATGAAAAATACAACTAATATTTATAGAAACCAAATCGTAAACCTTTTGCTAATCAACAGTTGATCCATCATCTAAGGAGTTCTTCCTACGGGTATGATATATGATTGTAGGACCCAACCAACCTTTTCGATTGTCACTCATGGACCGAAGCTCATTCTTTCTAAATTTTTCTACTACTCATAGTAGTGACTACGGCTTCAGTGTGGATCCGTCATTTCATACTTAGCTCTAATTTTCAGCACTTCAACTTGCGAATTACACCTAAGGCCATAGGTCAAGTCGTACATCACCTAAAATCCCGTCTGTTGCAACACTTTAACACCAACTTCTTTAAAACTTATTCCCTGCAAAATCAGAGCAAAAACACCATCACATTCAATATCAAAATGTCTACGAAGGTATTTGGATTGACTTAAAAGTTGGTCAAACATATTTTTAGGTTAGTTTTTTACTTTTTGGAGTATTCGACAAATAAAAAAAACTTAAAACAAGTCAAATGACTTAAAAATAAGTTAGGAAGTGTTTTGCATGGTCAAAAATAACTTAAAATAAGTTTTAAATGACTTAAAGTAAGTCAAAAATCAAAAGTAAGTATGCTTAATGATTTCGCAAATAATTCTTCTAAAATTCATATAACTAAAATATTTATAGACTAACACACACGAAAAACTGAGTAAATCACTTAATTCCTATAACTCTACCCCTAAATGCCCAAATTATTCTACTAATTCTCGAGTGTCCTTGATTCTGAATCAACTTTAGTTCACTAGCAGATCTAAAAATAATTTGAAATTGGATTTGAATCTTCCAAGGAGCTAAAATATTTTAACTTATACGTCACGATTAGAGCTGTCAAAATGGGTTTGGTCTACTAAGCCGGCCCAACCAACCCTTAAATTAAATGGAATCTGGCTTAACTTTTTCAGCCCATTTAAGAACGAGACATTTTAGCTAGCCTCATTTGGCCCGCTAGCCTCGTAGGTCCAACCTGCAAACCTCAAAGGTAGTTCGTGAGCTTGAATTTTGAAAATATATATTATATATAGTTTAAGTAGTGTTTTATTTGTTAAGATTTTGTCAATAGATATTATTAAAGCATCAATATAAAATCAAGAAAAAATTAGTTAATTAGTCAAATTTTCTAACATAATTAGCTAAAACTTCTACATTATAAAATAATTGTTAAAAATGTCATTATGTCATTATTTTGATAAATATAATGTATCTTAATATAATTAATTTACTATCATTTATTTCTCATTAGTTACCTAGTTTGACTCTACTATCAATTAAAAGTAAAATAAAAAAGTACCCACGTTCTAATATTCTCTTTAGTTTTTTTATCCCAAATCTCTCCACACTCTCTACTGTTTCCACCGTTGCTATCTCCTATACTTCTTTAAGAAATTTCTTCGACTTGTACGATTTCAACATCTGGCAATTTTTTGAGTAAAGTAGGGTATAATGTCTGATTGCTCTCTCTTACGTCTGATCAAGAGTAAGACATGCTCCACGACTTCTCTGCTCATTGGGTTCACACGGTTTCTTTGTTGGGATCTAGATCTCTGTCGTCGCTTTATGGATGGTTCAGAAAAGTCTCTTCTTGAATCCATGGAACTTGATGAATCAATTGTCTGATCGTTGTCCATCATTATCAAGTTTAAATAATCAAAATAAGTATTCATTATTTAGGTATTCATCCTAATTCAATATGTAAAACAAACTTTTTATTTTATTTTGCTTATTGTGTATTTACATATCACTTTGTATACCATAGCTTGTATTTAGATTTGATTTTGTATTCATCCTAATGGTATACCATCAAATTTTGTATTTATATTTTATTTTGTATTCATTCTCAATTTTAAATAACAAAAATACAGTTTATTTATGTTACATATGCATTCAACCTAATTGCATCAGTGAAACAAATTTTGTATTTTATTTTGCTTATTTTGTATGTTCAATATCCCTTTGTATACTAGATAGTTTATATTTAGACTTGATGTTGTATTCATTTTTAATTCTAAATAATCAAAATACAGTTTATTTACATATTCATTATATAAGTATTCATACTAATTGCATTATTAGTAAAATAGATTTTGTATTTTATTTGACTCAAAATGATCTAATGAACCCCTATATTTGTGTCCATTTGTATTGTGAAATCCTTCTATTACCCATTTGTCATCTCGACCCCTACACTTGATTAAACCTAATATATCTAACATCTCTGACCATTGATCATGCTTATGTGGAATTAATATGAGTTAGTTAGCAAGAGAGTGAAACCACACGCCTATTAGGACAAGTGAACAACATATTTAAATTTTAAAAATATTTAAATGAAAAGAGTAAAATAATAAACTTAAAAAAGAAATAATAAATCCTTCTTCTTCCCCAAACTTTTTTCAGTCATTTCCATTTTTGTCCAACCCTCTTATTTTCTTTCTTTCATCTTCTTTAGGTATCTGGTACATCACAGGTGGCGAGGATCATACTGATAAATCAAAGGCAACGATGAATTTCTGGCCTGTTAATATGACGTAGAGGATAGATAACATATAGGGTCCCTGGTGGTTCGAAATAGTCGTCAATGGTACGAAAAAATGGAGAAAGTGGAGAGGGGCAAGGAGCTGGTGCGGCGACTTACAATTTTTTGATTTGTGGAGGTTGGAGAAGAAGAAAGTAAGATAAATAGTGAAAGTGTGCGACGAAGATGGAGATAGATGAGGGAGAGAGTATGTGTGGTCTCGCCGGCAAGAGGGGTTGTGGCAACGACAACTTTCTCCGGCGATTGAGTCATTTCACGGTGAAAATGGCAGATGATGTAGGGAGACCCAAAACTTTAATTCAAAAGAATAAAATAAAATTTTATTTTGTAAAATTTGCACCAAAACTTTATGATTTTTTGTCCAAAAAGAAATTATTATAAAAATAAAAGATGATATGGCCAAATTTATATGACATGGAATGTGACATCATCGCTATTGAGAGTTACGATCAGGTGAAAGGGTTCAACTGGTTGAGTTTAAATGTGTTCAAGGGTTCAGATGACAAAGACGTAAGTAAAAGGGTTCACAATACAAACGTATACAAGTACAAGGGTCCACCAGACCATTTTGCCTTTTGTATTTTCAATATCACTTTGTATATCAGCTAGTTTGTATTCAGATTTAAATTTGTATTCGTCCTAATGGTATACATTTAACTTTTGAATTGTATGGCCTAATTTTCAATTAAAATAAGTATTTGTCGTGCTCAATTTGTAAATAAAATTAATCCAAAATTTCGAAGACACAAAATTATATTTAATAAAATTCATCCGAATACACAAAATCATGTTTTAAAAAGTTCATTCGAATACATTTCAGATAAAGTTATATTTAAAAAAGTTAAAATAAGCAAGGATAAAAAATTAAGGGAAATATTTTTATCTTTTTTGAAATATTTTCTCTCATGATTCTCTCCATTCTGTTATTAAAAGTTTGTATTCTTTCAAATTAAATAAATACAATAAGCACTATAACAAATTAAAATATTGACATTTTAAATAAATATTAAAAGTGTTGACAAGTGACCCTATTAAATGATAAAATATTACTATTTTGAAAATTTTCCCTCAAATCAAATCTCACTGCTTTACATATCTTTTACATTTTAAGGCTTTACTTTAATGATCTGTTTACAATGAGTAAGGTCATTGCCCACAAATTTTTGATTAATATCCCAACTCATTACTCCATTATAACTATGAATCTTTGACCTCGTCTCCTTTATTTTTATGTTTAATTTTCCACTTCTCTTTTACTGTCTTGTTTATGAAAATAGTGATCATGTAATGTTTTTTGTTCAAATGAATCTCATGAAAGTTGTATCTTTACTATTATATTTTTATTTTGTACATATTCACAAAAGTATGTGTAATTCATCAAATTTTTGTATGTATTGATGTCGTGTTCATCAGATATCAATGTTTGTATTTTTTTTTTAAAGAGGGCAATTTGTCCTTTTTTGGGTTGAAGGACCACACCGTCCCAAATGAGCTAGGTTGCACTGCTATTTTATAGACTCTTTAATTAAAAGGGGCAATCAGTCCCTATCCATTTAAATCTTTAGCCCGTTAGGATTGGCTTGAGTCAGCCTATTTTGACAGTTGTAGATACGATCAATTGAATCTGTCGAAAATAAATCTTTATGAGAATAGATTATTGAACTCGTTCTGGTTTTCGGTTATTGGTGCTGGAGTAATATGAGTTAAAACTTGAAGGAATAATTATTTTGCCATAAAAAACTAGGGGTTGTTTGGTACAAAGATTAACAACGCATGAATTAGTAATGTACAATTTATTTTTATCTGGTGTTTAGTTTATTTGTTCCCATCTAATCTTATATTTGATTTAAAATTCTAGAAAAAGCATCTTTTCGGTTATACCCTCGAATTATTATGGATTTTCTGTTTTATATAATTGGGTCAAGATATATAATTGTGGCACAATATTATTATTATTATTATTATTATTATTATTATTATTATTATTATTATTATTATTATTATTATTATATTATTATATTATTATTATATATAAACTAGATAGAGAAGAATAATTTTGTAGACATGTTGTTATTTCTCACTTGAATTATTTGAAGGTAAATAATTGTCATTTGATAATTTATTCGGTCATAAAACATCAATTTTCAATTTTTAAAAAAATAGATCATCGAAATTTAAAATAAAAAAGACGGTAAACGATAATACAATTGAATAAACCATTTACATTTACAGATAAAAAAGGTAACTTATAATTTTAATATGTACGCAATTTTATAAATTATTCAAAATACAAATAATTAGTTAATGTTAAACAACTCACGTTTCAAATATTGTACTAATTTGCATTGGATTTATTTAGCAACAAACAACTCTCTCCAAATAATAAAAATTTTAAGTTATTTATTCAAATAAATTTATTAGTGTAAATCTAAAACATGAAATCAAGAAAATAACTAAAATGATTAAAAAGATTTGATGAGTATTTTTGTCTTTACATATTTTAATGATAAACTCCAAATAATTACATGTTCATACCCAATCCAAAATAATTCAAGAAGTACTCCTTCTCTAAGAAAAAAATTACAGTTCATATCCTTCATTCATTAACGCTGATAATTTTCGATCAACATATACTAAATCAATAACATATACTATATTAGTATCATTAAATCTGATAATTTCGCCTAATTGATACTAAATCAACATATACATTAATGATATTATTAATGTTTCTTATCTAGAAATTACTAATTAGATTATAATACTATAAGAATTTATATATATATATATAATAAATAATAATAGTATATGGATCTATTTCTGTTAATATTTTCTACCAAACGACTCGTTAAAACCATAAATGACCCGCTTTTATCACCACGAGAGCTTAAAACGATCCAATTTTTTACAAGGACAAAAATGCCCCTCTGTCATGGTCGAATAGTAAAGGGGCAATTTCGACTTTTCTTATATAGAAGGAAAGAAATAAAATGAGTGGTCCACAACATGTGAATTGATTAAAAAAAAAAAGAAGAAGCCGGCCCCCTTGTGGAAAAAATATTTTGAAAACTTGAAGGAGAGGAAATCATGCTAAAAAAAAGCCAAATAGAAGGATCTAGAAACCCTAACAAACCCTATTATATAAACTCGCTATACTCTCCTCTCTAACTTCCATCTCCATCTCTTCTCCTTCTCTTTCATTTCACTCTTTGTAGATCACACAAAAATGGCGGAGGCTGAGACGTTTGCTTTTCAAGCTGAGATCAACCAGCTTTTGAGTCTCATCATCAATACTTTTTACAGTAACAAAGAGATCTTTCTCCGGGAACTCATTAGTAACTCTTCTGATGTGAGTGTTTTCTTATGATTTTCGATTATTTTGTTTTATGTCCTGAATGCACTAAATATGTCCGTAATGTTCATGTTCATGCCTAGTTGTGGTTTGATTTTCATTTCAGATGTATGATGAGTTTAGTGGGGGTTGAGCGACGTACTGTTTTAGTTATTGATATTGATTTAATGCTTTTGGTTTTTAATGGAAAGATGCTGAAGGCTCATAATGTTGTCGGTTATCCTGATGTTGTTGTTTCCTGTAGATGTGCGTTTTTTTTATGTATGTTTATATTTGTTTTGTAAATATATGGATTGGTGGATGGTTATGCAAAATTCTGGAGAAATGTTATTGTTATGTAGTTGATTATGAACAAATGTATATAATACGATTTGATGCAGTTTTGGTTAGTTTTTTGAGAATAGGAGTTGTGATATTTGCATATAAAGGAGAGTTTTGAGATTAGCGAAGCAATTTTGTTGTTCCAGGTTTTCTGTTCAGAGTTTTTGAGAAAAAAAGTTAAGCCAATATCTAGTAGTATTGGGGGTTTGGAATGACTGTTACTGTTCTATATAATAACCCTGAATTGTTAATGTATTCAATTTTAAAATGATCCATTTGTGTCATTTGCTTAATGATATCTGTTAGTAAATTCTTGTATGATATCCAAATCAGTCAAATTATGATTTGTCTTGGTGATTCCTTAATAATTGTAACAAGTTGTGCGTTGTATTATATTGTTGCTGATCCTTTTGAAGTAAGTTATTTGGAGGATGAGGAGTTGAGAAATAAGATGTCGCTATGTATTGTATCATCATCAGATATTTCCGGTAATGAAGTATCTAATTACTATTTGGGTATAAATTGCAGGCACTGGACAAGATCCGTTTCCAGAGTTTGACTGACAAGAGCAAGCTAGATGCTCAACCTGAACTTTTCATTCACATCGTCCCTGACAAAACCAACAATACCCTCACAATCATTGACAGTGGTGTTGGTATGACAAAGGCTGGTAAGTTAGCATACCCCTGTGGAAGCTTTTGTGCTTTTATGTGATACTCATCTTCTATAATTCGACTGCAAAATACTAATCTTGTTTGTTACGTTTGCAGATCTGGTGAACAACCTTGGTACAATTGCTAGGTCTGGCACCAAGGAATTTATGGAGGCTATTGCTGCCGGTGCTGATGTTAGCATGATTGGTGTGGCAATTTGGTTGTTGGTTCTTTCTGACGTATTGGGTTGCTGAGGGGTGGTTTGTGGAACAAAAGCACAATGATGATGATGAACAATATGTTTGGGAATCACAAGCTGGTGGTTCATTCACAGTTACGAGAGATACATCTGGTGAGAACCTTGGCAGGGGTACCAAAATGACCCTCTTCCTCAAGGAGGACCAGCTTGAATACCTTGAGGAGCGAAGGCTCAAGGACCTTATTAAGAAGCATTCTGAGTTCATCAGCTATCCAATCTCTTTGTGGGTTGAGAAGACCATAGAAAAGGAAATCCTCTGATGATCTCTTGCCTCCAGAGGGAGAAGAAGGAGGGTGCAGGAAGACGAGACGACAATGAGGACAAAAGCAGTGCGAGAAGAAAAACAGAAAACAGGTGGAGAAGAAGATGAGGAAGGGAAAACGGTAGAGGAAAATTGGGAAGATATGATGCCACACGAAAAGGAGGAGGAAGATAGGACTTAGACGAGGTATCGCAATTATGGACGAAAAAGGGTCAGAAAGAAGGAGACCGACGAGATGGGAGACGTCAGGAAGATTGGAACCAGGAGGAGGGGACAAAGCAATAGGTAAAACAAAGATTAACATAATAAAAAAGGAGAGGCGAAGAGTTAAAAATTTCAAGGAACGGACATACGAAATGCGAACACATTCGGGAGCGGAAACAACAGATGAATCATCCAGTCCCTACTACGGCAAGTATAGGGTCGATTGGTGAATAAGCAGAGCCCATAGGGTCTTTATGGAGGGTTTAAACAAAGCCTTATTTATGTCAATAGGGAGACAGCCAAAGAGGATTTTCCACCCTGGTAGCCAACCGCTAAAGAGGAGTATGCTTGGCAATTCTACAAGAGCCTGACAAAGGATTGGGAAGAGCATTTGGCATGTCAAGCAACTTCCTGTTGAAGGTTCCACGCTTGAGTTAACAGGCTGTTCTTGTTATTTCCAAAGAGAGAGAGAGAGTGGTGAACAACGTCATTGGAACACAACAAAGAAGAAGCTAAAGCCAAAACAATAGTTGGATAAAAAGACTGGTCAGGGGTAGAATTCCCCGGATTGTGCTAATTATATGCGACCTAAATTGGGTGTAGGAACTTCGATTACATGAATTGAGGCTCCGAGATTTGTGAAGGGTTAGGGGATCGAGTGGTAGGGAAGAAAATTATAATCTAAAATTATATGAGAGATGTTCTCTTGAAGCAATGAATTAAGAGACTGAAAGTGTTTATTGAGCACTAATAAAAAGGGGTGGAAGAATGTGCAGTTGAGATATTCATTTGAAATTGCTTTTCACCATACCCGAAATTATTGTTGGAAAACAAAGAAGACTATGACAAAGTTCTATGAGGCCTTCTCAAAGAAACTCAAGCTTGGTATTCCATGAGGAATGTCAACAAACCACAAAACAGCACGTTCTAAGTTTTGCTGAACTTGTCTGACGATATCACTCCCAACAAAAGGTTATTTTTCCCTACTGTTAGGGGATGGAGGAGGACAAAGTCTGGAAAGGAATGAGGTAAAAAGGAGGCACCCGCAAACCTCAAGAAGCTAAGCATTATGGACTGTGTTACTAAATTAATGGCCTTAGAGAGAAAGAAGGCTGGATTGAGCAAACTCACCCTTCCTTGAGAAGCTGAAAGAAGAAGGGTTTCTCACCGGGGTGCATGGAGGGCGACCGGGTAAAAGTGCGTTGATTGAGATGTGAGGGATGCCGATGATTTGATATTAGGTGGCGTGAATACTGTCGATAGCGATTTTAGTTAGGTTTTTGTTGAGTTTCTTTCTCTGGGCTTGTTAAGACAGATCAAGATTGTTTATCTTTCTTGGGACCCTATTTAAAACGTGCAACTGGTATCGCCCTTATTCGGCATATAGAGTCGCAGGGAGATTCACCGTCTCTAGCCGGAGAGTTTCTGATTCAGAGAAGAGATCCATATCAGTAAACAAGACCACTATCTTTTGTCCTTACCTTATTCCTCAAGTTTCAGTATTTCCCCCCCCCCCACCCCCCCCATTTAGGCAATTGACAGACAAGATGTTCCTACTGCCCCCCACCGTTCGCCGCTCTACAACAGCCCTATCTTAACTGACAGAGATAGTCGAGAAAGTGATTGATTACGGCTTCTTTGCTATTATATCGGCTTCGACCTTAGTACTAGTAATGTCCTTCCCAGCCGAGCGGGTTAGGGTTGGGGCATAACCGCTTTTGGTCTCTGGTTTCTGTTGCTAGAAGGACTGGTGATACCTCGGCGGATCATAAGGCGTGTCGAGATAAGTTTCTCTAGATACACGTGGAAGTGTTCATGGGTTATATATGATGACAGGATCCGCTTCCGTCGCTTTTTGGCCTCCTGTGTGTAGCTGGATTATAATGTTAGTGCTCAGTGTTGGGGGTACGGTATCCTTTTTCGAGAATAGGCGCGGGGTTAAATCGAAAGCATAGGTCTTTGATGAAGAAGCATTGAAGGCCAAAGCCTATCTAGGTGACCTCTAGCATGGGCGGGGGATACATGTCTAGCAAGAAGACTATAATTGGACGACTTAATAGTATGAGAATGAAATTGCTTAGGGATGGTTGGATAGAATAATGTATAAGTGCAAGTACTCCATTTGACTGTTCTTAGCGCTTGATCGATGGAGAAGTATGGAAAATCCTTGTGAATCTGGCCAAGAGCTGAGTGTTCCACCTCGTGTGGTTATCGCGAGCTATTTGTGTGCTTCGTTTAGAAGGATGCTTGATGGAATCAGACACTAATCTCGGTTGTTGAGCATCCTCCCAAGTCTGCACTGTGATGGTAAAAACAAAATAACTTCATTGTGGTTGTTTGGAAAACATATGAACATAATTAAAACGTAAAAGTGAGCGAGATTGATTTTCGCGGGCTTCCTTCTTTCGTCGTAAATGTTCCATGTCCCTCCGCCCAAAAACCAAAACCCCAAACCACCACGCTCCCCAACACCCATCTATATGGTTCACAGGATGGCCTCTAGGCTAGTTGATGGAGTGTGTTGGGTGGGATGAGACGTCGTTGTCCGAGTAGGAGTGAATCCCTCTGACGTGATCAGATCCTTGAAACCCGTTGAAAGTGATTATTTCTAGCCAAGTTATGTGGGCCGGAACGTTTAGACGAGAAGGCAATCAATTCTTGTCGCCCGTTTTGATCATGAGAGCTAAGCATGGGACGTCTGCCAAATTGATCATGTCTTCTTTTCGCTCACATTCCTCCCCTCTTACGATCGGGAGTAGGAATATGATGGAAGCAAGCGTAATCAAATATTATAGGGATCGAACCTCCAGCAGTGTTTTGTTTGTTGATTCATTCATGAAAGCCCTTAAACCCAGTAGTTTTTCTGGGCTCATCGCCGTGCGAGGGGAATTAAGATGTAACACAATCCTTGGAAATGGAGCTTGACGTGGGTGGGTCCTTTTGCGGACGGATACAGTGGGAAGAATGCTCGCCTGTCAAATGTAGGGCCCCGCTGATTACATGTGGTAAGCATTCTAGGGCCGATGTTCAATGTCTGTGTAAATAATTTTTGGGGACACTCTCTTTCTGGGTGTTTCTGACTAGCATAATCTTCCATTGGGACAGTAACAACACCGGGTATATTCTGGACCTCCTATCGACCACTCATGGATTGTGTTTGTACCCCGACGCCCGTGACGATGTCCGCAGGGTGATCGGTGTCCACTCGCCTTTCCGCTTCCGCTCCATTGTCTTGGGTATGGAAGCTTGTGCAATAGCCGTTGAAAATTATTACTGTTTATACTGTAGGAGCTGTACCTTCCGTTTGGTCACGTGATATCTATGGTGTGGCGTTTTATAAAGATGATAAAGGTTCTTGTTTATCTGGATATTTTTGGAACACCATCTAGTAAGGGCCTGTGTAAAATGATTTAAGCGTTATTTTCTGTTGGTGTTCCTTTTTGAAAAGGGGCAGCAAGACGGTTTAAAAGCCTCAAAGACCACCCAGAAATCTACGAAGCAGTTGCGAGGAAAGGTTGGATTTGTCGGGGCTGCGAGCGGCAGGTTCAGGAAATAGGGGGTGGCCGTCCTACTATTTATGATATTGTAAGTCTTTCCCTTCCACTTGATTTGGGTCTGGAGAAAATGAGGGGGCAGGCCTGCATTAAATTCTATGAGAGAGGAAACATTGGGCCCTTACGGAGTAGGGATTGGTGATTGTAGTGCTTCGTGCTGCGTCTCTTTTTACACACCAACTCTTCCCTCTTTTTTCTTTTTCCTACACCTTATCCACATCTTAATGTTCTCGCCTTACTTTTCTGTTTCCTCCATTTGCTCTGGCTTCCTTGCGGCGCTTCCCTGTTGGGAATAGGTAGTCTGTTTAATTTGAACACCTTTCTATGGTCTATGTTGCACTGCGTTAAGTAGTAGATAACGAAGGTAATGATTTGATGGATCTCTTATTTTGTTACGGGTTTTAAAAGGTAGTAATTGGTTAAAACTAATGTTTTAAACCCTGATATTGAATCAGAAGGAATTTTCTACGTCTTAGGCTCATGGCGAAATCACCAAAGACACACCCTAGGAGGTTCTGTTGGTCATCCTTCAAGATAAAAGTTATAGCCGTGGGTAGTCCTCACATGGTCAGACCCTTTTAATTTCTGATTAAGGTGTTAGATGATGTTACACGATAGGACCAATACGGGCGGCTTTTTGTGTATTTGTTTTTTATTTTACGTTCACGTTTTTGGTATTGTATATTCTTATTTTCTGTTCGATTCCTCTGTTGGCTTTTTTGTAGGTATACAAAAAACCTGGATAACCTAGATCTTAAGATCTCAGTCATCCTTAAGATATTTAAACCCGATGGATAGGCCCGATAGGATTTGAATGAACTGGAACACAGCGTATCTGGGCAGACGCGCGGCGAAAGAAAACCATAAAACTTCGGCTGTTGTGACTCCTATTCCGTGTTCTTTCGTGCGAGCCTTACTGGCTTCTTTTTCCCTCTAGTCCTCCTCCTTTTCTTCTCCCCGCCTTCGCTCCCTTCTGTACCCTGTTTCTTCTCTCCCTTACACTCATTTTCCACTATTTTGCTTCTTTCACTGAAACACATTCCCTTTCTCCTCCTTCTCTCACTTATTCCCTCGTTTTCATACCTTTGTTCCTTCCTTTTACCCGGCTTTTCCATAATTTGCTGCGGTTTCGATTTTTTTCTTCTTCTTGGTATCTTCCTTCCCTGTGCTTTTTGTGCGCGCGGCCTTCGTTTTTTCGTCTTTCTTTCCTTTGCTTTTTTTCCTGCTCCCCCCCCCCCCCCCTACCCACCCCCCCCCCCCTCCCCCCCCCGCTGGTGAGCCCCAGATCTCGCTCTAGGTGTCTTATAGAATAAAGGAAAACAAAGGGTATTAGTTTTGCTGCATTAATCATGATAAGATTTTTTTATGCAATGTTTGATTTGATATTTTAAAAATTATTATTATAGACATCATAGGTTGGGATGTTAAATAGTGATGAAAAAAACAAAAAATTGGAGAGAAAAAAATAAAGAAAATTGTATATTTAATTAAGTTAATAGAATAATGTCATTCTAATGTATAGAAATATATGATATTAGTAATACACTTTTTTCAATACACAATAGAGTGTAATACAAGCATTAGTTATGCATAGGTTAGAAAAATGTACCAAAAAAAGTACTAATACGTCAAAGCTGATGCAAACATTATTTTCTCTACCTAATCCCTTGATTTGGAAGAAGGGAAGGTAGTTCTTACTTTTAGTGTTGTATTCAACTTGTCAAAGATTAAGCTTTTACAAAACCAAGTTTGTAGAGTGGGGTTGTAAGGTTGAGTAAGACAGCTTCATTATAAGGAAAAAAAAAAGAAGGTAGAATCGACAAAGATTAAGAGTGTATTTGATATGAAGGAAAACATTTTTAGAAATATTTTCAATTTATTATGGTTGGTTTTGGACAAAAGTCTTGAAATATGTTTTTCAAATCACTCATTTCCTCAAAATAAGGAAAATGGACTACTCTTCCAAAAATTAAGGAAACATTTTCAAAACTCTCCTCAATTTAAATATACAATAATTTTTTTACAAAAAGAACTTCAATTAAAATTTTAAGTTTTTTAACCCGATCCATGACCCCCACCCACCCAACCGGCCAGCCCTCTCCTTCCCCCAAAAATAATTTTGCTTCTAAAAATATTTTTTTCAACTCAAATTGTTAGGTTGGTAAACGCCACTCCCTCGGCGCCGCACCCCCCACCCCCCGGCAAGCCCCCCACCACCACCACCCCAAAAAAATTATTATTATTTTTTTAAAAAAATATATGATAGGTGCAAAGCGTTTGAGGGGGGGACGAGGCACCCCCCCCCCCCACCCCATCCACCACCACCACCCCAAATAAAAATTATTTTAAAAAAAAAAAAAATTGTCAATTCCATAAATTACTTTCTACTTTAATAAAAATAAAAGATGTCTCTCAAATACATTTTTCATTCATAAATCAAATACTAAAAATTATTTCCGAAAAATATTTTTTACTCGCCAACCAAACATGAGAAAATAAATCTAAAATCTGTTTGTTTTCCAGAAAAACATTTTCCATGGAAAACATTTTCCTTCGTACCACACACCCTAAGATATACAAACAATAGTGGACAAGGAGAAAGCACAAGAGTCCACCAAGATGCAAGTGCTGGTGTATGAAACCTATTTCAGAAGAGAAATACACATTATGTAGCTCACATAAACAAGAATGTCCAGTAAAATCATTTACTTCTCTAACAAGACATCGTCAAACACAAATAGTAACAACATTCGAAGAGAAGATATACAAATATGAGGAGAGCAAACGCTATTGTTATCAGTACCAACGATTACAAGTCAATGGCTGGTTGGCAGTCACGAAACTTCAGATCCTAAAGATTTCGACACTTTAATGTCTATAAACTGAAAAGCTTATAGATATGACCAGTTTCACTACAACACGTAATAACAAGTAACCCATCTACATTAAAATAATAAAGTGGGTAGTGCCTGTAATAATTAATGACACCTAGCCTATATTATAATTTCTTTTTTCTCAATAACAATAAATAAAAATACTTGCACAAATCTAAAGACCTAAAAGAAAAAAGAAAAAATCTTACTGAAGCCAACATGGACTGAAAACCAACTACAAGCATAGACAACAAAACTGAAGGGGAAATCAGACATTCTTACTAGCGCCCAAACAAATCAGATACCACTTCACACTCGAACTGAATAACAATATTAAATATGTAAAATTTGGAAACAGGGGGCTAGCACAAACAGGTATCCAGCATCCACAATCCATAAAAATGACAGTTTTTCCAAAAAATCTACAGGAACAAAGATGGTAAAGGTAGTTCCCTAAACAACTCCAGCTTGTATATGCCAAATCAGGTATCCTCAACTCTCGAATGAAAGACAAAGCTTGGGAATGTAGTCGTAATGTCCCTGTTTGAATGAGGAATATTATTGAGTCAATCAACGCCATGAACAATATCACCAATTTGAAAACATGATAATATATGAACTAATGTCGAGTTTCAAAATGCCACTTACTTGAGATACTGAAGGGTCATGTTCTTCAAAAGTGAAGGATGTTGCACGACCAAATTTCTCCATTCCTCCTTGTCAATCTTTCCATCATGTTTAGTATCAGCTTCTTCAAAAGTCTGACGAAGAAGAGAAAAATTAGTTAAAACAGAAATTCATGAGAAAACATCGACCATCAGAATAAAAACTGGGGACAGAAAGATGAACTAGAAATAAATATGATAAGCAACCAGATCCATTTGCATATTATATAATTCAATTTTGACCAAAACACAACGCAAAAATATGAGCAAATCCCTACCACATTGCAGATAATTCCATGCCTTCTCTTTTCCCATCTATATCTGTGTCTAACAAGTAATATTTCATAGATATGCACCAAAAAGGTGCTAATATATATAGGAAAAGAGGACCTTGATTCACATTAGATTTGAAAGAACTCAAGAAGTGCACAATAAATGTTTACATCACGTTCGTATTTTAATTGCAACATGTGTAAAATTAGTTGTCGTCTGGTTACGAAATGGGAAGAAATAATCCCCATGTCGGGATCTAATTGGTTCATGTTTTCCTTTTTTGCATCACTAATAGACATCTAAGTTATGCGGGTATCTACGTACTGTTTTATGCAAAATAGCATCTGAAATAAGAATGTGTGTATTAATAATACATCGATTAAAACTACTTAAAGGACAAAATGACCTTCATATAGCAAACAATATTTATTTTATATCAAATTGTATGCTATATATATCAGTTTTATAAACAGCAAATCAAATGTCTAATAGTATTCTAGGAGTTAATTGATGGCCAGCTATCTTTTACATTCAACAATCTGCTTACTAGTATTCTAGGACTTAATTGATCATTCACCATTCTTAGCACCACTAAGCATATCATGTTTAAATGGGGTCTTTGCTCTTCAGTTAGTGTGCTTTTCTTTCAATCTAACATTCAACGAAATTCTCCTAAAATTTACCTTCCGCTTATTCATTCAATCTGCAAACAACAATTATTGCAAGTATGCAACAAAAACAACATATCCAGTGCATTCACCAATTAATGCCTGCCGATTAAATAAAACATTGTGGAAATCAGGAAAGTTTACTCAGACAAATCTTTGATCTATCAATGGATCTGTCCATAGTTTTCCTAGATCCCTACCAGTCATTTGTATTGTTTTAATGAATTCTTCTTTTTAATGACCAAGAAATTCATTCGGGCCAAACCCTTAGAACCTACCACAACCTTCAAAATTCGTAGATAATAAGTATGCCCCTCTACTCTTCTCCACTTAAATTCTAGGTTTAATTTGCATGACACGTGGCTCGAATTGTGTCCTAGGTCACAAGTCCCTAGACCTTAACCACTTAAACATAACCCCGGCAGATTTAAAGAACTCTTAATAACTGTTTATCATCTCTAAATAAACAAAAGTTGGGGGTAATTTTTAAAATTTCCATACTCGGATATGAGGACAAAAGGTTTGGGGTAATCTTAAAATTTCCCATATAATAGATTTGGCCCAAATACTAGTTTTTTCTAGAATTTGGCCCAAATACTAGTATAGTATTTGGGAATTTGAATTGTTTGCCAAAAAATTTCCAAATAATGGCAAGTTGCAAGGCCAAACACTATTTCCAAAGTTTTTTCCTAAATACACTTGGAATATTTATGGCCAAACGGCACCTAATAGAGGACTCAATTCATTAGCTAATACATAGAGAGGGAAGGCTTTCGAAGCAGCCAGCGGAAGGGGAAATACTATTGCTACCATTTTAATTTGGTTAACATGTTATTCACGTGGCCCCCAAGGCCTAGCTCGAGTAGCAAAAAGGTGGAGGATTTGTGGCTTAGGTCGCAGGTTCAAGCCCCACACCACGCAAAGCGAAGCCTGGTATTAAGTGGAGAAGGGTAAAGAGTTGGGCCCATTATCCACCGAGTTTAGAAGGCTGTAATTGGTCCAAAGAGCGGGTTACAGACGGATTTCTCGGTTATCAAAAAAAATGTTATTTGCTTGGGGAGCAATTGTGGAGAAAATCCAAGTATTAGGTATATATATTAGTTTCTTTTTTTATCCAACAATAGTGTATTTAATTGAATTGAAATGATACAGTTAGCATTAGGTCTTGGCAATGACTTGAAAACAAATGATTAAGTTAATGATTGAACTTATAAAATCGAGAACTTGGTATCAAAATTTAGTCTTTATACTCCCGTGGCTTAAGACCAGTGTCTTCTTTATGGATATGTTGTCAACTATGTTCAAAAAACAGGAAGCTATAGGGGCATTTTAGGGAAGTTCCCCTTCATTCATTTCTATCTCCTGCGGTAGAAGAGTATGAATTAAGATCTAATCCTAAATATCTTCATCATACATTATGAGAACAAGATCGTCCAAGAGAGAACTAGAGGAGGCACCATTGGTGCAAGCTATGACTAGGGCATGTGGTAGGCCAAGAGCTCACACTAGACCATGGCTGTTAGGTCTATTGAATGTAAGCCAACGACTGGTGGGTGAGCTAGAGTAGCACAGCCTGCGGTACTTGAGGCGTAGGATATTCTATTGAGACTCTGCTTCCTATTCTTATGGTACTCCCCAATTTGTGATATTGTGAGGTGTAACAGGACCTTCTACCGCTGCTGGTGATGATCGTGTGAGGACTGAGGAAGATGAGGTCTTTATGAAATTCTTTCCTCCAGAGTTTGATAAAACTCCGTTTACTATAACAGCCCAGAAGTTGAGAGAGAAGAACCTTCTTACTATGGGAATTAGAGATTCACATGTGGCAGCCTTGCTGCCTTTCTGTGATCTGGCATAGCTAAATCTTGGTTGGTTTCTTATCAGAGAGACAGGCTAGCTGGATGTCCACTGCTCACTTGGAGCGAATTTGTGGCCTTATTCATGGATTAGTTAATTCCACAGAGTCTGTGAGGATAGGCAGCAACAGTTTGAGTAGAGAATGAATGTGGGTGAGTATGATGCTACATTCACTCACTGATCAGGCTCGTTGTGCACTTCATTTGGTCCCTACCGATAGGGAGAAAGGTGATTAAGTTTGTCGACGGGTTACAACAATAACTCTCCGTCCAAGGGATAAGTTAACCAAATTGAAATGGTAACAATTGTATTTCCCGTTACAATACACCATTGGCTGCTTCCAAAGCTCTCTATTTCTATGCATTAGCTAATTAACCATATCCTCTTTTACTCTTTCTCTTCACCCTAGGCCCTAATATGTAGGCAAAAAAGGAAAGATGTGTGCCTAGCCCCCTTTTTCACTAGTATTTATTGTCCAAATTACTTCATTACCCAACTAGCAAGTAAAATAGTAAATTAGGCCCACTGACGGCTTAATAATTCTGCATCTAATAAATTTTTTTTATATATATATTATATATATATAGATATAAATAATATAAGGTTATTACATTCTCTGCCACTTAAGCTCTCGTTCGTCCTTGAACGGAGTAAGAAGTATACATGATGTATCAAACGGCTGTGAGCTGCATCCCTGGATCTCTGAAGTTGCCTCCTCGTGTGGATGATTCCTCCACAACACTTCTAACCAAAAAAAGCTCTTTCGACCTCAATTTGTGAACCTGCCTGTCCAAAATGGTTGTTAAAGTCTCCTCCACGTGATCTCTTATATCAGTTGCCGACCAACTAATTACCCATACCATAAAAAGAAAGAATTCGCTCCTAAAAAGTATATTTTCATGTTATGTTATACACTAGGAACTAGGGGTGCTTTATTTCCTTTAGGTCCATTATCAAGACATCATCGTTGAAGAAACCACACAGAATGGTGGTGCTTCTTTTCCTGTAGGTCCAACTCACCAAAAAATCATCCATGAAAATGACAAACTCCAGCGGAACTAAACTAACAAAGATAGATAGCAAAGGAGACAACCAAGAAACGGAAGTACTACTGCCTCACTGTACATGTAAACAGGAGAGCTACTCCTTGAATTCAAAATGAAAGATATACTAACAGAGGTATCTAAATGTAGATTGATGAAGCACCTTATCGATTATGCTCTCAATAACATCGTCTGACAGATTCATACCAGATTCAGCAAGGGTAGCAACCACCATTTGCTTCACCTGCATAGAGACCAAACTATTATCATGTCTAGCATTCCTGGAAATGCATCAAATGTAAAATAAAATATCCAAGACATGTTGAGTTAAACCTAAATAGAGCTACTGACTAGAGCATCTAAAAAGTAGAAAAACATATCGTGATCAAAAGATTACAACAGATTTGCTTTCATAAGTGAAAGTAACTGTTTCACCTTATGAGAGATAAGCTTACCTCTTGCCTCTCAATGAAGCCTTGTTGCTTGAGATCGTATAGCTGAAAAGAAACTACAATAGCAACACCATTAGGAGCAGGATTACACAAAGCAACACTATTGACATAGTTAAGCTACTTGCATACACTCAATCTTATCATCGATCGGAGCATTTGGATGGAAAACAGAGAGGGCACGAGCAAACTCCTCAAAACCCAAGATTCCATTATGCTTTGTGTCAAATAAGTCAAATACCTACAATTAAATAAGAACAAGTATGAAGAGATAAAACGCTGAGCTATTTATCTTTTAACCTTAAAACTCAAATAATGTATTATACATAGTGATTGAACAAGTAAATTGATGCTTAATATACTTGAATCCTTATAGAAATAACTTATTCAAAGAACTACTACTGCAACTTCATCTGTTCAAGAAATAGTAATTGTGATTTCAATAATGATATCACTAGTTGATCTTATATGCAGGAAGCAACGTCCTTCGCTCTACCAAAATTTGTAATAACCAAAGCAAAATGAAAAGATTAATGTAGTTAGCAAGGAGAACATACCCTATCTGCAAACAGACTTTCCTTTTTGTTCGTCTTGAATAGCGCCAACTGAAATTCTTCCTACAGTTTAGTAATAGCCTCAAAAATCAATGCCTTTGGACACAAGATTGAATAAAGATTCATGCAAGAAACCCAAAGAAGAGTTTAACTGCTAGAATACCTATATCTTAAACACAATGGTGCTATTTCCCAAAGTTGTAGTTAACAAAGGATGAAACACAAACCTTGTTGATCAGCCCATCATCAACCACTGCACTGCTAATCTTCTTAAAAAGCTCATAGAGAGCTTCAATCTCACTGACGCTAACTGCATATAGGTTTATAACATTATTTATGTTAGTTGAAAGTCAATATGACTAACAATATAAATTAGGGTACTCATATATCAAATTTGTATATTCCAACTCCTTGCCCCAATACCTTTATGACAGAGTATGACATCGAAAACAACATAACGAATTATGCAAAATAAATCAAGTTTTGCTTTTAATCTAAAAGAACACAATCTTCAAAATGCAAATACAGATTTTCAGATGACACCATCATAAAAAAGACAAACTTGCAACCAGACAAGCATTGCTTTTGGCTCATCTTTCTTTCTATGTTTTCAAATAGCAGAAACTAAATGTTAATAGATGTGTTCCAATAGCATACAAACTGTCTCCCGTGCAAGGATCTCTGGATCTTCAAAGGCTGTTGATTGTCTGTCCAGATCACAACATTTAGACAGAGAGGCACCTAAATGCTTGATCCCCTCTAGGCACTGCAACATGGTATAATTCCTGCTTCAAAACGCTCCATATCTGGTCAACCGAAAACAACAGTTGAGGAGGGATGGGAAGGCCATTTTGATTGGTCATTTGTGTCAATGGGAAAATTATTTCAAATGAACAAACAAACAAATGGAACTAACCTTTTGACCATTCTCTGTTATCGTCCTTAATGAATGTAAAATGCTAAAAGTTTCTGAAGATGATCAATTTCAAGATATTTGTCTGACAAGAAACCCATGTCAAAGTAGGTCTATGAACAACCCCTTAAAACAAACAAACAAACAAACAACAAAGGGAAAAGGAAAAAAATAAAGCAAGAGCCCTCTAAATCTTCCTCTTGACACGCAAGTTAAATATAAATATCTACTAACTAATGTCATCATAAAATAAAGTTTTGAGCCTACTGATCAAAAACAAAATAAACAACGAACAATGGTTTCAGCCTAACTTCAATTTGGCTTAGACTTGTTTCCTCCTGTAGCCATTGTTGTAATACATAGAGGTAGAATGATATCTCTATATGAGAGTAAGAGAAGAAATGACTACGCAATTTCTTCAAAGTTGTCAGAACACTTCTTGCTAGGTAATTATATACTCTAGTCCCAATAAGCATAATATCATAAGAATATAACTCTAAGATTATTATACATGAACAGTAAATTTCAGATTGTAACTTCCTTGCGCTTCACTTGGTAATGACACTGCAATGTAGGGGTAGACCCAACTAGATCCTTGTGGGTGCTCAAGCACCCATGAAAATTTATCACATTCAATATATTCGTGTAATTGATCAAGAACAAAGCTATATAAAAATAGAGTGAGCACTCAGAATTGTGAAAGACAGATGTGCTAGCTGATCAAGTACGAGGTGCTGGCTACAAAATGCTTGTGGTGAGTGCTGAATAGCTTCACACAGTTATTCTCTTTTAAGATGATGAATTTCCTTTTTAATAACTGATAAATCACAAAGGCCAGTTACGCAAGGTCCGAAACTCAGTGGATAATAAGTCTACCCTCTACCCTTCTCCTCTTAAATAAGCCGATCCATTTTTTTCCTTTCATGTTATTTATTTTCTTTCTTTTTTACTTTCACTTTTCCTTTTTATACTCTCTTACCCAATTTCCCAACCTTGTTCCCAAAATAGAATATATTCTTTTTTTCCTTTTTCTAACAAAAAAAAAAAAAAAACACAAAAAAAAACAAATAAACTTAGTCTAGTCTCAATCCCAACAAGACACTCATCTTTTCCTCCTCCTAATCTCTTCCCCGGGAGCACCCATGACTTCAGAACCCTAGGTCAGTAGGCCTGCCACTACTTCCCAATGCAGAAACTTAACAATGATAACATGCCCCAAAGGAAAGACAACAAACATTAACAGAACTCAAAAAACTACAATCTTATATCAATTTTTCAATCAATTTAATGTTATATAGTAATATAACAATTGTTAAAAGTTGAAGAAATTAAAAGGGATAGCACCTCAAGTAAAATCCCTCCAAATCACATTTGTTTACCTTAATCACAATTCCTTAAACTTCACTATACACTCAACTTCACAACGATGCAACAAATTCTGAAAAAAAAACTCTATCCAAACCATAAACTAATAAAATCACCAAATTAGCTATATGAAACCTAGAATTGAAGAAATAATCAAACCACAGATCTAATAATCAAAGAGAATCCATTAATACATCGGAATTTGAATTCAATATCAAGATTAAAATCGAGATTTACCTGAAGAGAGGAGATGATGAACAATGGAGGAGACAAAGGAGAAGCGACTAAAAATAATAATGAATTGAGACGGTGTGAGCAAATGCAAAAATATGGGCCACTCCTCCTTTTTTCTTTTCACTCTGCCCACATTTGTATTGAAAAAAAAAAAAAAAAATTATGGGTAGTAGGTACTATATAAGTTTAATTTTTTTGATTTTCTATTTGTTTTTGTTATTTTAGTTTTGAAATATAAAAATATTACTATGAGTGTTTTAAAATGTCTAAAATAAGTTAATTCAATTGGTCATGATGTATGAACAACAATAAGGTAGAATTTTCTTAAGCGAATTATGTTCGAAATTTTTTTAAACGTTTTTTATTTAAAGGAAAAATGAATAAAATAATTTTTTTAAACTTGTCCAATTAATATTGTTTAGCATTATAGTTTTACGGAGTTTGTGTGATATTTTTCTGATCTTTATTGAAATTAATGTCAATTGGAAAATCGTATATTATATTTAGGCGCGCGTTATATTAATTTCATGTTAGCAATTTGTTAGAAATGTAAATTTTCACTAATTTTTTCTGCACAACTTTTTTTTTTTTATTTACAATAATTAACTCTCGAATTCCCCACAATAATTTATCTCCTTTGCGCCCCTTAATAAGAACATTAAGATTCCACCAAATATTTTGTATATTTTTCTAAATAGTTATCATAACACCCTGACCAGCCCACCCAACCCCACACAATCCCCTAACTAACGCAGCCCCCTATCCCCCCAACGCAACACACCACAAGACACCTAAACCGTCACCCCAATTCTTCCCCACCCCACCCTACGACTATTCAGCATCCCTCACTTTTCTTATCTCAACACCCATTCCGGCACTACCACCCATTGTCCTCGAACAAACCAATCTCATCCCCAACCCCTCACAACACATCTCACTCGAGAATCCCTATTCCCTAATCAATAACACACATAACGACCACAAAACCCATATCCCATACACAACCGCCCCAAACCCCCCCCCCCCACCCATATTCCCTCACTCTACTACCCCACCCCGAGAAAATCCCAGACTCCACCCCTCTGACCCCCTCCCCCCACCCCCTGGCCCAAGAATACCCGACAAAACCCCCATCCAACGATACCTCCTGACATTTATACAACGAAACACCGTCCCACACCCCTTTTCACAAGACACACCTTCCAATCTCCACTCATCTCACCACCCGCCCCACACAAACCAACAACCAAACCTCACAAATTCCACCTTCCTCCACACCCCTCACACCCACACACTCACCCCCCGTCAAATCAAAATCCCTACAAAACTACAACACCCCAACAACCCTTACAAGACCAACCCACTCACCAACCCAAACCTCCCAACTCCGTCCACCCCCCCCTCCCCCCTACTGACATTTTCCAACCACCCACGCAACCACCCAAATCCCCCAGTTCCCACCCTCACCCAACTACCATCCCCCTCCCAAACAAAACCCACACAAACGGCAATATTACACAACACAAACACACGACCCATAAACCTCATCGAAACCATCATTACCCACGTACCGCCACGCCCCACACATTCCCTCCGACACCTCTCCCCTCACCTCCTCGAAACCAGCTAATTCCTTCCCTCCCCACCCCAACCAACTCATCACACCCCCTAGAAACTACCATAACGTACCTCTACAAACCCCAAAACCTTACCCATCTCAGGCTAACACAACACATCCCATCATCTTCCGAAAACGACACACAATACAACCTACCCACTCGACATCATACACACCTAACAAAATGCTACACTTACCTCCCCAAGCCCATAACCTACTTCCCCTACGCCTCACCATATAACATCCTCACCCACCCTACTAACAATTTCTCCCACCCGTAATAACTCCCACCCAAACCCCCGCCCTCCCATCCAGACCCATCCCATCCAACCACCATTCGCAACCCCAACTCAACACAACCACATCAACGCTTCTCACCAGAACTCACCAACCTCTCCAACGCCAAGCACAACAAACGCAAATTTTGGACACCCCTCCCCCTATAGACCTTTCATCCCCTTTACTCTAATCTCTACACAACCCTCTACCACAGTCTCGCACATGATGTAAGCCCTCCCACACCCCCTCCCCACAGAAATCCCTCCCCTCATAGCCCGTCCTATCTCAAACCCCCGAGCTTTCTACCTACGATAAATCCAGACTCCCGTCTGCTACCACACATTCATCGTAAATCCATATTCCTAAATATACAATCTACTTAGACGATTGAATCAAATCACGTTGAAATAAAACTATGATTTTAATTAAGAAATCCCAACTTGAAAAGGACTTAAAAAGAAGAGCAAATAAAATATTGGGAGAAATAAGGAGATAAAAAAAGAATAAAGAATGACTAATTAAATCCTTAATTAACCAAAAAAAGAAAGAAACTTGAATTCTATAGAAAAGAGAATTCAATTTGAAATCTACTAATGAGTGACATAAACATGTTTTTCAATTAGCAATGAAAATTCACCAAGCTATTTTATAATAGAGACTCCACTATCTACAAAATATCAATTAATATCTCAATTTTCGTCTCAAAATAATCTAAATAATAAAATGACTCAAGACATCTATTTATAATTTTGCCTATTACACAAATAGACTAAAAATAACTATTTAGGAAATAACCCCAAAGGACCCTTCTTGATCTCCAAAGGTCCATCACCAAACTACATAATTGCATTTCAAGTTTCTTTTTTTTTAAAAAAAAAAAAAAACAGAAAAGAGAAGTCTGATAAGAGAATAATTTTGGGAAAAAGGATAAGATTAAAAAGGTCACTATTATATTTTTAGTTGGTCGAGTCGAGCAGACGAATTATTAAATAAATATTTGTTTAGTTCTTAATATTTTGATTTTAATAAAAAATTTCATGTTATTATACGTTAAGTAATTTTTAAGTGAAAAATCAAAATTTAATGACTTTTAAAAAAATATTACATAATTGAAAGATGATTTGAGATATTATATCATATTTTATAATAGCGTAAAACAAAGACAAATAATCTAAATCAAATTAGTAAAAAGACAATTAAAATTACATATCCAATAAAGAAAATTTTTAAACCATACAAAAGGAAATACTTAATACTTTGCTATTTAAGAACGATAAACTACCTTATAATTTACTACTCAAGATGCACCTATTGGCATGTAGTCATTTTCATCTCTCTAAGCCAGAAAAAAAAAATCATTACTTTAAAACATAATACATAAAATATATATCACACATAAATTATTTGATACGATTAATAAAATCAAAATTTATCTACTTATTCAATACAGTTATAAATTCATATAAAAATCTATAATTTTATTAAAATAATCTGATATTAGATTTAATACGATACAGTATAATCAATTTTTTTAAATCCAATACCTTAAAAATTGAGAGAGTTTTGATTATTTTTATAACAACACATACAAAATTAACTTTTTAATTATATATTAGATATAATTTTAACTTTGAATTAATATAATTTTAAATCATGATATAAAATCATATTCCAATCGACAAAAAGGAAGAGTACCTCTGTACACTGTTTTAGAAGAAAAGTTTAATGAATGGATACCTGATCGTAATTTAGATATTATTACTCGCAATATTAAGCAAGTGGTGGTACATGACCTAATTGTTGGAAAAAATTTAATTTGTGAAATATTTTTATTGGTCCACACTAATTATTTTATTTGTCTTTTCTTTCACCAACCATCTGAATCACAAAGGGATTAATTTTTTAAAAAAAAAAGATAATTCAAAATTCGAAAAGATTAAAATGATCTTAAACAATGTGAAATAAATAAAAATATGTTTTATTTATAATTTAGTTTTAAAAATACTTTAGTTGTCAATACCTTTCGTCCAAAAAAATCATTATTATTATTTATGAAAAAGTTCTCCCACTTTCAAATAAAGATATTATTTATTTTCTTTTTGAATATTATTTTTCTAATAATATATTTTTAGTCGTAAAATATTATCCCTACTCAAAATTCGAAAAAATAAAAAATACACATTTCTTAATTAATTATAATTGTCTTTATCATTAACTGTAATAACATTAAAGTCATTGATAGATCTTATATATATATGAAATATATGTAACATGAAAGAAGGACATGAAAAGGATTAATGTTCTAAGGGATAAAAGTAAAATGTAAAAGGAGAAGAAAAAAAATGACAAATAAATAAAGAGAAACAAAATTCAACACTTTTTATTTACAACTTTCGCCCAATAGACGTCGTATAATCAACGGAATTTAAAATTTCAATACCTTTTATAAAATTCATAACTAAATCATTGATTGTGACGATTAATACTGTGGTCTCACCCCTATAAAATGAGCTTTACCTTCATATTGAAGGGCAATATTCCATTCTGATTCTTGTGTTGTTTTTCAAAGCAAAATCAAGCTATATTTACTCATTTATTGTTATGTTATTTATTTTGATTCATTTTATCATTATTTCAATCAATTTAATTATCGTGTTGTTTGAATCATATTATAATTTTCATTTTCCTATTTAGGGTTATGATTTTGTCTCATTTAGATCTGAATAAATACGAAATTTCCTATTTGATACGTTCAACTTAGCCATCTAAACATTTTGGGTTGTTGGTTTTGTTAAGTAGGCCTAGTTGATCAACGAAAATATGTAAAGAAAATAATGAAAATACACTACTTCGTCTTGTTAGATTAGCAACTTATACCCACAAAAGAAAACAATATTTGGTACCTAGACAAAATTATTATAATAAACCTTCACAAATTAAATATTTTGTTATTATTAATCTTAAAATAAGAAATGTATTTTATGAAAATTCTTAAGAAAAATATTTGAAGCTTCTCATAGTCTGAGGCTAGAGTGCTAGTGTCAAAGAAAATGTATGTCCTTGAAAAAAATTCATTAGTAAAGTACATTTTTTGGGATTATTAGATGTTGGATTTTGAGGATTTTGATATTATATTAAAGTGCATATTTATAATTCTTAATTTGACAATGTCAAGTGCTAAAATCTTGTGCAACATTTTCATTAATCCATTAGGCATGATTGGGCACTTTAGTCAGTGCCTTAGTGGTAATAATTTCCCATATATATCTCTTATAATCACTAATGCATTATTCACTCTTTATTTTAATAAGATAACCTTTATCTAACTTATTATTTTCATAATCTTCTTATTCATTGCCAAATTATTATTATTTTTGCTAATAGTGATGATCTTCTTTTGTATAATCTTCTTATTTATTGCCAAATTATTATTTTTTTGCTAACACTGATGATCTTCTTTTGTATTTAAAACAACAAGAAATGTATATGAGAAATAATGAGAAGTTTAGAGTAAGGTTAGTGTAGTGAAAGAGCGAGTTGAAAGAAAAAAAGAAAAGAAAAATTATTTTGAGTCTTCAATTAATTTATAATAGAAGAAATTATATGTTATAGGAAGGTGTTCTTTTTGTAAAGCTTTGGACTCTTCAACTAATCAAGCGTTGTTTGAGTTATATAAAGTTGTTGGAATCTTGTATTCTGAGGGGGACAAGTCAAGAGTGATATTGTTGAATTGTTGTAGATTACGTTGCAGTGGACTTGTATTTCCTTAAAAAGAACGAGATATTCGTGCCTCATTTTGAATATTTATTTATTCATTTTTGTTTATTATATTTTCAACTATAATTTATTGTATTTGTTGTATATTACACCAACAATTTTAAGGAGATTCAATATTTATTACAATTTGAAAAAGTATGAACATCAAGATAGGAGATGTCAACTTCTGCTCAATATCGCTCACTTCAAGAGATTGAAGAGAGATGTACATGTAAAGTATTTCACTACTTGCTCAATTCAACGAAGAAAAAGTTAAAAAAAAATGTTTTACCTAATATTTTTCATAAATAAAGTAAAACTATTTTTCATTAAAAAATGATATTTAAATTCTTAAAATAGTGAGAGTTCATGAAAAAAAAAATTATTGTCAAATTGTGATTTTTACTTTCGAAAAATGCTTTAAAAGGGTATTACAAATGGATATATTTATCTTGGAATAAATGACTTATTACTGTTTGAATATAATTTGGTGATTTTGGCTCTAACATAAGTAATATCAAAGAAACTTTGAAAAACATGTAGTAGCCATTTGGTATGAAACATTTGAGTGAGATGAATTTCATTTAAAATGCAAAAAATCATAAAGTATGTGATTTAGTTTTTCTTATCAAGTCACATTATGTTAAAATCTTATGAATTATAATTTTGTTGGTTGTGTGAATTTTGTAATTCTTTTTTATTTATTTGTTGTTGGGTATATATCAACAGTTAATGAGAAATAGGAGAAGAAAAGGAAAAACTTAAAATGTTCTCTTATGATTTAGTAAAAAGGTATTTCTCTCTTATTCGTGGTGGAAAGAAAAATAAAAGTGCTTAAATAGAGAAACACTTCTATTAGTTGTTAAAAGGGTTGAAAAAGAGGGACACCCCTCGTGTCGTTGTCGTCACTCTCTCGCTCGCTCGGCTTCGGCTTTAGCTTTGAAAAATGATCGATAAATTATTTTTTTGACAAAGTTTAATTTATTTTTTTATTCATTAAATTAAATTAAATGGCCTAAATATTTCAATTAATTAGTTAGTTAACCGAAATATTCTAATCCAACTTGGATCAGCGCGACCTGTTTTATTTAAAACACTGTCGTTGGAGATGACTGTTCTGAAAGGTTACAACTTTCAAGAACAATTATAACTGTTTGAAAGGTTGTAAACTTTGTAGAATGGTCTTTGAAAGGTTGCAACCTTTCGAAATTAGTTCCTCTTGGCTATAAATACTCGTAATTCTTCAGATTTTTTACTTATGAAAATTTCTAATTTCTTGTTCTTCTGCGCAAATTTTCTTCTTGTACTTTATTACCGTTGAGTGGTTCGATGATACTATCGTTTTGATATTAATACACTGGTGATTGAGATCATTCTATCCTGGGAGGACACATTCCAAATCAAACCTCGAATCAGATGAAATAATTTTCTTAGGGAACATGGCATCGTGGGCTTTGAATAAAAAAAAAAATTTTTTCCCCCCTTCCCTTTTTTTTTTTTTTTTTATTTTTTCCATTCAATTTTTTCAGATTTTGGTACGATTTTACAAGTTTTAGTTTTGTGAGTTAGTTTATGTTCTTCTGTTCTTCACTGGTTCATTGAACATTGATAATTTTGTGTTTATGCTAAGTTTGTTTAATCAGTAGTACTATTTTAAACACCAATTGTGTATCACTTGTATGAAAATTGTGCGCCAAAGAAAAAAAGGAGTTTGCTAGCCTAATAAAATTGTAAGATATGTGACTGACAACTTTACTTTGCGTTAGTTAGTAGTAAAAGTACTTAATAGGTAAAAATAAACCAGATGAGAGAATTTTGTGTCGAAAAACAAATAATATGCATACAACCATTAACTCATTATTCACTCTGTATTATATCTTTATGCTTTGTAACTTTTGTAATTTAAAAGCCATTTATTTACTCAATTTAATATTTCATAATCTTTCTATTTATTAGTAGCTGAAAGAATTCCTTTTTTATATATATATATAAGTAGTGAAGACCTTCCTTTGTGTTTAGAACAATAAGAAATATACGAGAGAAATAACGAAAGTGAAGCGTAAGAGAAAGTTGAGATAAAGAAAAATATTTTTAAGTCTTTAACTAATTTACTATACAAAAGAGAGTAATAATATATTGATGATATATGTTATTTTTTTGGAGTTTTGGACTCTTTAACGAATTCAAAATTACTTGACTTGTATAACATTGTTGAGTTGTTGTACCCTAGAGGACACAATTCAAGAGTGATACTACTGAATCGGTGAGATTATGCCACAATGAGCTTGAATTTTTCTTAAAGAGGGCAAGATATCTACATCTTAGCCTGAATATTTATTTATTCATTTTATTTTCAAATCTAGTTTATTGGTATATTATATCAACTTTAGAGCAAACCAAAAAAAAGAAAAACACAATAAAAAAATGAAAAGACATAAAGAATTGTGTTTCAATTTTATCTCAATATCGAAGTGACATATGAATATCAATGGCTTAGCCATCCTTAATTGAAAAATTACGTTATATTATATTTCAAATTCTACATTTAAAGAATATAGAGAAAAGACATAAAGTAATACCTGAAGTTGTCCTGAATTTTTAAAAAGATATATTAACTATGCAGATGTCCTATTACCCTCCTAAACTATTCCGAGCATACATTATTACATCATTTTTTGATCAATTTTAAATTTTAAATGGCAAGTGTAATTACACACAAATTATTGTGCGACACGTGTTAATTCAATTTAAAATATTATATTTTTTCATTATAAGTTTTCTTTATTTCTTTCTCTTACTTTTGATTATTTTTCGTGTTATTATTTTATTTGTAATTTCATTTCAATTTTTAGTTTATCTTCCTCCACCCCCAACAACTTTCAACTTCCTCATTTTGCTTCTTATTCCTTCTCTTCATCCTTTATCCTCACCTGAACCCCACACCCATATCAGTCCCTCCATTTTTTTTCTTCTTTTTTTGTTTTCTTATTTTGTCAAATTGTCTTACTTTCCACAATAAGACTATTTTTAGACTTTGTTGAGTTATTGATAACAAAATTAATTATTTCTAAGACAGATAAATATTTTAAGGTATCATCATTGAATTTAGCTCATTTTCAAATATAAATTCAAACTAGAAATGAGGATAATTTTGAAAAGTCATATAATTCTCCCGAAAATTGAAAAAGTTTTAATTAGAAGTTGGATAAAAAAACTAAATAATGTTTTACTAATCATATTGAAATCTAATGGGGTTTTATCACATTGTTCGAATATATTTAAAAATCTCGATATAATTATTAAAATTGAAAAAGAGTTAAACAATACTTGAATAAAAAAAGAAGGAAAAAAAAAGTTATGAATTGTGGTACAAATGATTGCAAGTGATAAGGTTAATGAATTTTTGTACGAGAAGGAAGAATGAAAAAAAAAAATTATTAAGGAGAAAAAAGTTAAAATAATGAAGAAAAATAAAAATATATTTTTAATATAAAATTCTTTTAAAAATAAAATTCTATTCTTTTTTTAGTTTTTCACGCTCTTTAAAAGGTGTTACACCTCTCAGCCAGGTTTGGGGGACAAAAATGATGTAAATAATACAGTTCAAACTTGTTTTAGGTGATCATAGGACCACGTGAATAGTTTTCAATGTCTTTTTAAAAATTCCGAACAACTTCGGTGTCACTTTATGTCTTTTCTTCTCAAGATATAATTAAAGTGGACCCTTTAGCAAAACTATGCCTTTAACGCAGCAACAATAAGTGTCCATCTCAAATAACACAATATTTTTTTTAAGAAATATTTTTCTATTTTTAAAATATTGAAAATAAGAAATAAAAATATATTTTAAAAAATAATAAACAAATAAAAAATAAACAGAAAATTAATATATTATTATTAAAGGATATTCAAATTGTTGTTATTTATCACGAAATGAAGTCAAAGCTTATAACGTCAAAAACGATATAATATATGTACTAAACAAGGCTTTGGCCAACCTCTCACAAAGTCAAACAAGGTCAGTTGCACTACCACTTACACTAATTAACTATTAGTTAGTTCATCTCCCATTTTAAAATTTGAATTTTTTAAAATAATATTTTACACGTATTTAACTTGGAAAAAATTCAAATTTTGTGGATGGAAATTTCAAAAACATGAATTTGAAATTTATTTCTAAAGACAAAAAATTTATAATTTAATCCAAAACCTATAACCAAACAGAATTTTTGAAGATATTTTTTTAAAATGAGAATCAAAATAGATGTTTTGGTTAATAGAGTTTAACTAATAATACTTTAATAAAGAAAATTCAATAATATTTGCATACATATATATATATGATATATAGATTATATATTAATATATCTACCCACGCGCATATATGGGTTTTTATATTAAAAATATCATTGACCAACATAAATGTGAAGATATCTTCTCAACTATAGTGAAAAATATGTGTTTATTTCGAAAAATAATAGCCTTTAACTATGTTAATACATGTATCAGGCCTTGCTAAAAATTGTATTATAATATCTAGAACTCTATTATTATATCAATAATAACCACCTTTAATATGCAACAAAATATATAATTAATATAAATATTATTTTTATTAATATACTCTATTCAATCTATTATTATATCAATAATAACCATCTTTAATATGCAACAAAATATATAATTAATATAAATATTATTTTTATTAATACACTCTATCCAACGATCAGATATAATAAAGTCCAAAAAGGTCACATGACTTATTTGTCATGTGGCAATCCAAATAAGAGTAGGTGGTGGATAATTGTGCTTGCGAAACTCGTGACACCAATGTAATTAATATTGGCCCCCCATCTATATATTATATTAAATAAGAAAATCAAGTCGATATTGATGGCTTCAACTTCGATTGTATCTTAAATAATTATATATTTTATGGTACATTTCAACCCCCTATATTCTTGGCACCTTATAGATGCATTCACTATTTTAATTCTGTCACATATTATTAATAAGTTCATCTCTTTTGATACCATTTTCTTACATATGTATAGATTTATTTCTTTTACTTGTAAATATTTCTAAATTTATGGTAGTTATTAGTTACTTGGTTCAGCTTTTACTTATAACTTTTGATAAATTAAGATATTATTTTATCATTTTTATTGATTATTTATTTTTCTAGATTTTTTATAAATATTTAATACTAAGCATCAAAAAATAAGGAAAATATTATAAATTAGTCATGCCAATATTTTTTGAAGAGTGTCAAATTTAATGAAACAAATAAAAACGAACAAAAGAATTGTTATTGATTCCTTAATTATTGTGTATTATATTTAACTTATATTGTTACTTTATATTCAATAATAATATGATTCTAATAACAATTGTTTTTTATATAAAGAAACTAAAAGGTAAAATATATTAAATAATAAATTACGTCATTATTTATATAAATTTTATATTTAAAAAATATGATGGATTTATTTTTTAGTTTATATCAAAATTAAATAATTTAATCGTCAGACACTGTAAACAAAATGAAAGGTGTAATACATAAATATATTCTTAGTTTGGTCTTCTTTCATATACGTCTTTTAATTTTAAATATGCATAAGTAAATACTTAAGTTTGTATAAAATTAAAAATATTTAAATCTATATAAAGTTGAACAAGTTGATACGTGACAGATGAATCTTATGCGTCATAATACACATAAGACACAAATTGTCATATAGGATACCAAGTACGACGTATTTGATTAAATTTTATACACATTTAAATATCTATTTGTGTATGTTCAAAATTAAAGAATATAAATATAAAATGAAATTAAATTAAAAAACATATTTATATAATAATAATATTATGCCAAAATGAAACGAAAGAAAGTAATTTATAGTATATGAATTTAATATATAAATATACATACTTTGAAATATTTCCCATAATATACATCGAATTCGAAATAAACAAATAGGAAAGCCGGCGATGCTTTATCTTATTAACTCACCAATTGCCAAATACAATAAGTTGTCTTCTTTATTAATTATTATTTCCTTTTCTTTAACTCTCCAAATTAGAGGAAATGCATTTGTATTCTATACGTAAATCTAAATAAATTTTACTTAATCAATATTTCATAAGAACTATTCTAGAAATAAGATATTTTATAGTTAATTAATAACATTAATAAGTTGTTTCGATAAATTATTTTTAAAATTTTTTTGCTTGGTATCTTATATTATAATAGTGATATATAATATAAAATGAAAACAAGAGTTCTTGTATGTAAAAAAAAAAAACAGAATTGAAGGTTAATTAACCTCCCATTTGACTATAGAATTTGAACTTGAAATTCGAAATTAGACATATATTTTACTTAAAAAAAAGTTTAAAATTTTAGAAGTTAAAATCACAAAAGAACTGGTTCGAATCCATTTTTAAAAATTAAAAATATTTAGATTTTTAACATATGATTAAATTTTTTAATCAAAATAAATATTTAAAAATAATATTTTTAAAACTACTTTCTATATTTAAACTTTTGTGAATGTAAATCTCAAAATCAGTCTAAATCCATTTTTAAAATCTGGTCAAATTTCACAATTAGAAAAATTCTCCAAAAATACTCTCCAAAATCTACTTTTTAACACCTATGTCAAAACGCTAGCTTATCATTGAAATTTTTACCTATAATAACAAAATGAGGAAAAATAATTAATTTTTAGTCAAAACAAATATCTAAAACTTACTTTCCAAAATTTAATATTTTGTGAATGTAAGTCCCAAAACTGATCTAAATTTAATTCCTAAAAGTCAGAAAACATTCAACTTTCCAAAATCTAACCAAATTTCAAAAAGTATGATTAAATTATATAATCATAATAAATAAAAACAAATTTTAAAAAATTACATTCCAAAATTCAATTTTCCTGATTTTGTGAATGTAAGTCTCAAAACTAGCCTTAAGTCTAATTTTTTAAAAAATTGATCAAACTTCACAATTAGAAAAACTCTCCAAAAATTTACTTTCCAATATCTATATCAAAACGCTAGCTTAACAACGAAGTTTATTCTATTATAACAAAAGAGGAAAAATAAATAAATTTTTAATAAATAAATAATCTCCTCTTCTTCTTTTTTTTTTTTTAAAAAGACCATGTGAGTTAGTGAGTGAGAGTGAGTGGTGGCTGGCGCCTGCTGTTGTTTTATGACTTAATAATAATTCATAAAAATACTGCGCTTGTTTTTTTTTTTTCCTATATAAATAACAACTTCCTTAGTGCTTAACGAACCTCAGATCTCTTCCTTCTCTGTTTATACACATATACATAACTTTTTTTTTCTCTGTCAAAAATGGCTGATCTGAAGAAGAAATTTTTGGATGTGTACTCTGTTCTTAAATCTGATCTGTTAGAAGACACATCTTTTGAATTTACAGATGATTCTCGTAAATGGGTCGAAAAGGTTTTTTGCTCTTTTTTTTTTGTTTATATATTTTGAATGTGTAGATCCACTTGTTGCATTACATGTGTTAAGTTTCTATTGATGAATCTTGTTTTAATTGAACCATTTTACTAAGTTTTTTTTGCCTTCTTTTGATGTTCTTGTTTGTATCGTTCTTTATCTTTTTGCTATCATCTCCTTTAAAAATGAGGTAAGGTCTCCTTATAGTCTAGTTTTAATGGGTTTGTTGTTGTAGATATCTTTTCCACTTTAACACAGAGTTTAAAAAAGTAAAAAGATTGCGCTTAAGGGTATGGCTGGTGGTAGTGCTAAGGTCTGTGTACAATTTAATTCGGATAGGGTTATTTGGTACCTGTTGTGGGTAGGAGGTGACAAGTATCTCGTGAATTTAGTTGATGTGCACGAAATCTGGTTCAGACACCATGGTCGTATAAAAGAAGTAGAATGGATTTTAAATCACGTGGTTTCAAGTTGAAAATAGGTTGAATTTTAATTAAATGTTTGTTAATGTTATGGTCTTAAACATGTTGCTTTATATGTAAAGTTGAAGTTAAAGAGTTGAAATGAAGGGAAGATGTATTCTTTTGGAAACAACTAAAAAGGGAAAGTAAATGGATGAATTGAAATGAAGGAAATACTAGTTTGGATATTGGTTTTTTGATACAAGTAATTTTTTTTGTGTATTGTTGATTGCTTAATATTCATTGTTGTCTTTGATACTTTAAATGTTAGACCTTTCTAGTGATCTGCTTGTAACACTTGTTAGGAAGAACAAAAAAAATTGTGTTGGAGTTGATTGACATGAGTCAAAATAATTATTGAAAAGTTTAGTATCTGCTTTCATTCATATCTTCCAACAAATGGAATTTGGGTGAAAAAGAAACTCTCTTTTGTATGATATAATGAACAGAGAATGAATACATAAAGACATGTCTATGAGTTCAACATGGATTATCTTCTGCTGTACCTTATGATGTAAACTAGTTGGTTTTTCTAGTGTATATAACTTTTTGTTAGTTTAGTACTGTTGATGTGGTACTTTGTGTCATCCTTATAGTTCTTGAATTTTGTGGATACCCTCGACTCTCAGCTTCTTTTCACTTTCAATCTTTCGGAGTTTTTCAAATTTTCGAACAGTCTATATTTAACTGATATTTTTTATGATTTGCTTCAGATGCTGGACTACAATGTACCTGGAGGTAGGAAATGATTTCTACTTATTAACTATTCTAAAATTGTGTAATACTTTTAAAATCTTTGATTACTCGAGAATATCTTCCAGCAACTTTATAATGGTGTATTCTCTGTGCAGGGAAGCTGAACCGAGGACTATCTGTTATTGACAGCCTTAGTTTGTTGAATGATGGAAAAGAATTAACCGCTGATGAAATCTTTAAAGCATCTGCTCTTGGCTGGTGCATTGAATGGGTATGCAAAATAATCACTTTTTTTTTCAAAATCTGGGGCTCAAGCTGAATTCCTTAGTTACCCCAATACATTTAGCTTTAGTTTCGATTTTCTTCTTTTCAAGTGTGTAACTAGAGCAATGTATGTTGCAGCTTCAAGCATACTTCCTTGTTCTTGATGATATAATGGATGGATCTCATACACGTCGAGGTCAACCATGCTGGTACAACTTAGAAAAGGTGTGGGCCTACACAGGGGTTACTGTTTGTTCCTCTTTGTGCTTTCATGTGCAATACCTACTGGTCATTCTCTTTTACTGAGTCATTTTTGTTTCAATACTTCTTATAGGTTGGGATGATTGCTATTAATGATGGCATACTTCTTCGCAACCACATCACGAGAATTCTGAAGAAGTACTTCAGGCCAGAGTCTTATTATGTTGATCTTCTAGATTTGTTTAACGAGGTAGGATTTTTTCAAAGAAAAAGGCCGTCGAATTAAACCTAATATATATAATGCTGAACTTTTTTTTTTCTCTTTTGCTTTGTGGAATCTGACAGGTAGAGTTCCAGACTGCCTCTGGACAAATGATAGATTTGATCACAACACTTGTAGGAGAGAAAGATTTATCAAAGTACTCATTGTCTATGTAAGGGGACTTTCTCAAGACTTGTGTACAATTCTTCTGCTTGCACAATATTTCTTGCATGGTTTAACTTTATAATGATGTGTTACATGCAGTCATCGCCGGATTGTCCAGTATAAAACTGCCTATTATTCATTTTACCTCCCAGTGAGTACAAAACTTCCTTTCAGTTGAGTTCACAGCTTATTGTACTATTTTGAGAATTATTGCATGTCCATTATGTTTCTTCACACTTGCTTCCGTTTCCTTTTTTTTCTTAAAATGGGAAACCATTATCCTTGTTGATCTGAGGTTGATTTTCTCTTAAAAACATTTCAAAGTTCAGAATCTTCTTCGAATTATATTAACTATATGCAACTGCTGGGAAGGCATAGCGGAGCCTCTTATTTTGATGTTGATCTGAGTTAAACTTAAGCAACACCTTCCCATTGTTGCAAATCAGATGCTGCTTGTTTTGTATTTAACTATTCTGGTCCTTTTAGTAAAGTTGCCTCTTCAGAATCATAGTATGTGCTTCATAGTTTAATTTGCATATAAGCTACATCCTGCGTACTCACGGTTAAGATCTCCAGGTGGCATGTGCACTTCTTATGGTAGGAGAGAATCTTGACAAGCATGTTGATGTCAAGAAAATTCTTGTTGACATGGGAATCTACTTTCAAGTTCAGGTGAGAATTATAACCACTCCTTAATAGCTTCCATTCTGTATATAGTTCCACATTTATATTCGAAGAATCGTTTCAATTCAAAATTGACCTCTAATGAGGAAAAAATGGACATTCACCATGAAACAAAACGGAAACTATCTTCTTTTTCTCAACCAAAATTATGCTTTTGAAGTTAAACAGCTGTAATCCGACCTTGCATCTCATAGAGAAATGGAAAAGAGCAAATCAAAAGCAAAGAAGATAATTCCCTAAATTAGCCTACTTTCAAATCATAAAAGAATGTGGTCTTTTTTAAGTAGTATGAGAAACATCGTAGAGATAAAAGTCACATGTGGTCAAACTGTGAAAAGAATTTTGTACATGGCCAACAGTGTGATGTATGTGGTCTTGGACATGCCTTTTGAAATCTCCATCTTATTTGGTTTCCGATATGCCCAAGAACCATCGACAGAACTCAGTTTCACAACGTTTGTGCTTTCATGCAACAGATTCTGACTAGTAGCTCTCTTGACTTTGTAGGATGATTATCTGGACTGCTTTGCTGACCCAGAGGTGCTGGGCAAGGTATGCTGTAAAGGAAGCTCATAGTTACAAAGCTCCTTTAATATGAATCAGAGAGCTATTTTAACTTGAAAAAAAATAGAAATCTTATGCTGACCTCTTTTGCTATCAGATTGGCACTGATATTCAGGACTTTAAGTGCTCTTGGTTGGTAGTTAAAGCTCTAGAACTATGCAACGAGGAACAAAAGAAGATATTATATGTAAGCTCGAAATTTGTTATCCCTTGGTTAATTTCTATCACGATTTTGTTCTATTTGAAGATGCTAATTAGAAGAGCTTGTTTTGCAGGAGAACTACGGAAAAGATACCGCTGCTTGTATTGCTAAAATAAAGGCACTCTATAATGATCTCAAACTTGAGGTATTCCACTTCCCCTCCCCCCTCCCGAGATAAATCGAAAATTCTGTACAATCATTGCAATCATCTAGTTCTTCAGCTTTTAATCTATTTTTCTTCTGAATTTTGTAGGAAGTATTTCTGGAATACGAGAAGACGTCCTATGAAAAATTGACCACTTCTATTGCAGCTCATCCAAGCAAAGCAGTGCAGGCAGTGCTGCTATCATTCTTGGGAAAGATTTATAAGAGGCAGAAGTAGGATATAAAGTAATGAATGAACTTCATTCTCCCATTGGGAATGAGATGTCTGTATTTCATGCATTTTTCTGTTTTTTTTCCTTCTATTTTAGTTTGGAGTACTGATGATGAATTGTTATTTTTTTTTTCAAGAAATGGAAACTCTTATCCTTTTTCACCTTTAGTAAACAGTAGAAAAGTCCAATGAAATCTTTCAGTATTCTGCTTTGTCATTGTTGTTTGATTGCCTTCAACTCATTGCTTAAAGTGCTGGGAATGAGGGGTGATTATACTCAAAAAATCCCTAGGTTTTGAGTTGTTTGAAAAGCCTTTGAATCCTTGATGAAATTTAAGATTTTGAGTTTGTGTTAATTTAACATATTAAGCTTGAGCTCATGATGAAAACTTGAGCATTGTCTCGTTTCGTAGCGGAATAGGTTGATGCTTTGGACATGTTTCCCTGTTTATACCAGAAGCAGCAGCATTTGGCTTGTAGTTGCCAGTCGTACGACTTCTGTTACTCGTTATTAGTAGTGCTTCAGTTATCGCGTTGGTTGGTTATGGCTATTGCTCTTCTTTCTTGTAGCAAGTCTTTCAGAAATTACCTCTCAATCATACATCATTTAAGTTGGATAACTTTTGCAATTCTCATTATGCTAAACAACCAAACTTTCTAATCCTTGAGCATCTGTTACAATAGACATAGTGCTGGTGTGTTGCAATGCAGAATTTTACACAATTAGTGATAATAACTTAAGTGGATCCACAGCTGCTTTTAGCTTAGCAGCACGACCGTGTAGTGTCTCTCCTACTAACGCCGGTTTTCACAGTAAACAAAATAGTCTAACTTATGTATCCACAAAAAGGAGTATGATAATGCGTACTTAGACGACAGCGTGGTGAGTTTTTGGTCTGGAGGCTGTTACTGGAGTTTTATCAATCTCTTCAGTACTCTTGAGTTTTTGAGGAGGCAAACTATGCTTTGGGAGTTGATCACTCGCCTTTTCTCTCGATTCCTTTAAGCTGAGGGATGTGTATACTGTCATTCCACCAAGAGCTGTAACGGCACCACATATACTCGTCCACCCTGGATCTGAGCTAAACAGGAAATATCCTCCTAGTAGGATCACACAAGTCTTGAATTGTCCTAAAACAACGTGTGACGTTGCTGATGTAGCTCTGCATCAATAATTACAGTTCCTCTTAACGAATTTTCAAAAAAATATGCAACAGATAAGTCCGGAGCTCATATTAGAAGACTCTTACCCAAGTGCTAAAGCTCCAGACCATTGCAAGAGGAAACCGAGTAAGGCTGAGATGAGAATAGCACTCGTATTGTTGATGTCCCACTTGAAAGATAGCACTCCTGGAGGGTCTAGCAAAGGCGACAGTGGTACCAAGAAGAAAATTGTCACTGGAGTCGTCCTCCACATCAACCTGCATAAAACTTAGGTCTTCAGCATATTTGTAGCTCAGAGTCACTTGATATCATATGAAAAGTAAACGAAAAAGGAAGCATTTCCTACGCAAGAGCAGTCCAATTCGTTTGTTGTTGGAGATTTGACCAAAGAATTTTGTTTACACCGCTTGGAACAATCCATGCTAGTGCAATACAAGCCCCAAAGAAATTAAATTCCAAGTCTGTGACAGTTGCAACTGCAACGCCTACTGACACGACAGCCAAAGCCAGAACCTGCATCATTGTTTGAACTTAAAAACAAGCAAATTCGAGAATGATGTAATTCGTAAAGGTCTATATTATTTATACATATAATTTGGTAATGGTTCATGTAACTAACTTTGTGAAAGGATACTTTCTTCTTGAAAAGAAAGAACTCTGCAATGACAATGGTTGGAGTAACCGCAATTTTAGCCATCTGATAGAAACCCACACTGCACGAGTCAGCTAGTTAGGAAAAGAGAAGTTGCCACAAGGTTTGGACTTCGAGAAAAGGTTTACAAAAACGGTAACCTGTTATGACTCAGACTAGCATTGGCAAGGCCAGAGGCAAAAGCCATCACAACGCCCAACGAAAAGAGTGAAGAAAATGGTGTTGTTCTAGCAGGAGGAGCAGCTGGAAGTAATGACAAAGCCTTGAAGATGGCGAGTAATATCCAAGAACAGCAGTAATGGATGAGCGTTAGGAAAATGGGAAATTTAAATCCAACTCTTCCCATGACCTGCAAACCACATTCGCAAGTTTAGAAGCAGATAAAATATTTCACCATTCACCAGGTCATGTCAAAACAGTTAAAGACTCGTTTTTTTTTTTTGGTGTTACATATATTGCAACCATCAAGAGTTGGAAAATGTAGGAACGAAAGCCATACGAGTTTGTTTCCCAATATTATTCCAACAGCAACCATGAAATTGAAGGTCATTGCCATAACTGGACCACAGAATCTCTGTTGTTGACGCTTGGCTCCTTCTGAGGTTCGAAGCTCATTGTAGAGAGAACCTCTGAGCTCTTCCAGTGCCCTACCTGGTTTATAATAGGGCAAAAGTATTTAGCTACGAATCGAGGCAAAAAGTACAAGTTGATCTAAATAACAGCCAAATTATGTATAGTAAGTACTTCTAAGTGGAGCGATATTATTGTTCAACAACTTAACTCTTCACTTTTGATGTCGCACACGTGTCGGATTCTCTAAAAATACATTACTTTTGGATAATTCAATACGCACCCGTTGACATTTCTAAAGAGTCCGAGCAACATAGGTTCTAGGTAATGCCTATTTCCCAACATGCTGAAGAGCAGTCAAAAAGCAGAAATCCTACAAGGTGTCTATAGATGCAGAGGAACCGAGACGGATACAACATATATACTACGGGTTCACCTGAACTCACAATTTTAGACATAGGCGTATGTGTACATCTTTTTCATTGAGAAATGGGAAAAAGAGAGTACAACAACTTAAGTGTTAACTGCTCATGAGTCATTTGATTTGAAAACAAGTTATCATAGGCTTTATCTTAATATTATTTATTAGAAAATGTTTGGACATATGTTTACAAAAATAAACTCCAAAATTATTAAGGATGTGGGAAGTGTATAAAGAGAATTCAAGGGATATTTTTGTCATTTTAAATTATTCTACCTGATAACAGACCTAATAACCTCAAGTTTAAATTTAAACCCTGGACCCACCTTGATAAAAGAAGAGGCATATGGAATGATTCTTAACTAAATGCTGGGTAATTTATGAACTTCTGATTAATACAATAAATTTTGCAGCAAAGAATCAGATTGCATCCTTGTAATTTTTGTAGAACAAACAGATTTATCAAATCCCAGTTTTCAGTTATTAAACCACAAGAGAATGTGTGCAGAATAAAGAATCAATATTTTTGAAAACCTAAAACCCCTGAAAGAGAATAACAAAGCAACCAGAAAATTAATAGTCTGAAAATCAATAAAATATGTTTCACCTGCTTCACCAACATCGCTATCTTTTCTCTTGATAAACCTTCTACCTCCATTCCCAAACAAATAATCCAGAAGACCCATAACCCTCTCCACAAATTTCGTATATGAAGAGGTGAACTATTTCTTACAAAATAGGCTTAATTAGAATGAAAAGAATTTCAAAATCTAACGAACGTGAAAGAAAGGAGTATTATAGTTGCAAAAGGAATGTAAAAGAGTATAGAAAAAGCAGGACTCTGTTGACATGTTTTTAAGGTATCATTATTTTGAGTAAAATTAAAGTCATAGCCTATACAAAATATTAATGAAACAAGCTCAATCTACTACGAATGTCACAAATATATTAATGTAACAAGAGTATGAACAAGAGGCATTGAATGACGAAGAAATGGAGAAATGAATGTTTGAGAAGAAAGAGAGAGAGGCCATCAAAAATTGAACGAACTAATGCGTAAACCAAGCCAGAATCACGGATCTAAAAAAATTCTCCAAATGAGGTAACATTTTTCATATTCAGAAAGTTCCTTTTTTATTTGGCTTTTTTTATTGTCTACCTCAAAATTAGGGATGATTTGTTTTTGTAAATAGTAACTTTTACCATAAATCTTTGTTTAGTTTTTACTCCCAAGAAATGTTTATTTTTACCTATATTGAAAAAGATATTTTCTTATATTCATTTAAGGAGTTGTATGATAGTAAATCTAAACCCTTCTTTGTATGAGTGTCTCCAACCCACTCATCCGGTCTATATTCGTATGAATATTTGGGTGGGTGGATGAAAAAATTATTCATATATAAAATTAATTTAGAGCCTACTTAGTAAGTACAAATTGTATAGTTAAGGGAAATTTGCTTGATTATTTCGCGAATAGAAGGTGGAATAATGGCTAATACATGGATAAAAAATTAAAATGACAATATTACTCTTACCACTCCCACTTAGACTACTTCCTTCTTCTACATATTAACGAAATGTTTTAATTTAAATACAACATTAAAGAAGAAAATGGTATAATTGTAAAGAAATGTTTTAATTTAAAAAATATATAATTATACTGTTTTTTAATATAAAGGCCAACATTCAAAGAATAATTTATGAATAAATTTCGCATGTCTATAATCAATATTCACATAACTTATATTACACAATTAATATTTGTATAACTAACATTCACATTACTAATACATGCATAATAAATATTTGTACTATCTATTTGTTTCCGAAAACTTATAAATAAATAAATAAATAAATTGTTTTGTCATATTTTTACTAGTGATCTTCATTTTTACAATTTACACCCACATAACTTTGATTTAAAAATCTACCTCTCTCCTTAACTTTGAGAAATAATCATTTTCCCTTTTTATCCTATGCAAAATATATGTTACTCCTGTCATTTTTAATACTTCATCTATGTAACATTTGTTTCTAATTTTATATGCTTAATTTGTTATTATTGAACCAGTATTTATAGATTTTTTAAAATTAAGTTAATAACATTATATATGGAATACATCTTTTATAAGTTTATTGCAAATTTTAATATACATTTTTTCTGATTGTTATTTAATATGACCAGTAATTATTTATATTGATGATGAATCCCTTTTTTTTTTTTTATTGTTCCAATATGCTAGTTTCAACAACTCCCGTTCTTTACATTTCTCCTACTGCTTGGCTGTATAGGTATCTGGTTTACCGCTTAGTATCAGCAACTATGGGCTTACTGACCTTAAATGTTTCAAGTTCAACTAATTGTAGTTACAGATCAGACTTGTTTAAGTTTTAACGTATTTCGTGTTTTTTACTTGACTCTAATCAGGAGGCGAGTTTACCCTAAGAAGGGTATCGAGCAATCCCTTTTAATTAGAAAATTATATTGTATATATAGATCAAAATATAATTTAATGAATACATATTATATACGTAAGTGTTGACACAAGTTAGTTAAAGCTTTAGTGTAGTTGTTAAATGGGTTGCAAAACTTGTAAGAGGTTTTATGTATTATTCTTGATAAGGAGTGTTTGCTTTGTATAAAATTAAACAATATATTAATAATATTTATGTCCTTCAACTTATGAATGTGCGTAAGTAGGCATATAAATTTATATAAATAAATAGATAATCTCTTAAGTAATTATTATCAAATATATCTTTATTTTTATTAATTATTTCTTTTAGTTTTCAGTCATTATAATACACTATAATTCCGTTTGAGACCTAAAAGTCATACCGTTTTTTTATTCGTTCCATTTGTTTCAGGTGTAAACACAACATTAAACTATATACTCAATCAATATTTCTTTCTTTTTGGATGAAATTAATATTATTTAATAGAAAATTTGTTATATAGATTATGAAGTATACAAAGGAAGTGAAAAATATCAGAAAGAACATATAGAAACCGTTCTGATTCGACGGATTATACGACGACGTAACGTCTAAATCTCGCCTCTTAGTTTACTTATTATCATTATTCCCTTATAAGTTTTATAAATCTGTGAAATTCCTCATTTTTCTTTTAAGTAAAAAATTAAAAATATCATTAATATATTCGAGTCTCTTTTTAATGTATCGGCACATGTATTCGATCCTCTTTTTAATGTATCAGCGCTTTGATTTTTTGGTCATTATGTCCGTACCCTCCATTTATTTAATCCAACCCGCTTTTTTTTTAAATGTATCGACGCATGTATCCTCCCCTCTTTTTTGATGGATCAGCAACGCTTTGATTTTGGCCATTAATAATATCCGACCCTCTATTGAATGTATCGGGACCCGTTCCATTCATATCCGACCTCCTAACCCGCCATACTGTACCGATCTCTTTTTTTTGTATCACCGCATATATCGGACCCTCTTTTTTAATGTATCGGCGGTTTGATTGTTTTGGCCATTAATGTATCTGGATCTCCATTAATGTATTCGTTTGAGAGATTCTATAATTATAAAATTTTGAGGAATAGATTATAGTTTTACCTTAAAAATATGTTATTTCTGTAATTTGTCCTTTTTCAATTATTTGAGATATCTTCGTTTGTTCTGTTTCGGGTAGAATAGCAAAGTTGCCATGTAAGAGTGAGTCCCCATTTGATGCATAAGTGAGAGCTTGTGAATTCTATGTGAAAATGGAGTTGGAGAAGAAGGTTTAACAATATCTTTTTGGAAAGTAAAACAAATCTTGAAGCACACATTTTTAATTGAATGAATACAAATGGTTTCTTTTAGGTGCAGCGCACACCAACAATAGAAAAAAGGCGTGCTAGATGATTTATTCCCTTAGTACGTGTGTAAATTGAGGTAATCTGTTAGTGGAAATCTTATCGAAAATACTCTTTGTAAACACTTGTATTGAATTCACCAAAAATTATACTTCATCACAAACTTCTGTAACAAATTTTTCAAACTTTGAGGTCGTGAAACACGTTATCCTTAAGATATTTCTCCTCTGTATCCTCAGAAACTAACATATATTCAATAATAATATAACCCAACGCAGTTATAAAATGAAGAAGAATAACTCTATATCTTACTTGTTACATCTGTTTGGACCTTAGTCTCTATTAGCAGCATTGACAGAACTGAAATATACCCTCAAAATAAGTTAAAAGAGTAAACGATCGTTAGCAATAAAAATATTCAATTAAGAGTTGGGATTGAATTTCACAAAAAATAATTTATCAATAATTGAAAAGACAAAGAATTACGAGCTAACAATTTGAACCTAAATTTAAGAACACAGTTATCAATTTCAAGATTGATTTTGGCAATCAAACGACAATGGGCAAACACAATATCGAACAGGGATATATGAGAATAGAGAAATATGAAATCCAATTCACCCTCAAATGATAAATTGCAATTCAACACATGCTCAATTGATCATCATCAATCAACACTAATCTCCTTTCGATCTTAATCATAGTTTAGCAACAAAGCAACCTAATACCTTAATCTAAACTCCTATTTCTAGCAAGTTTAACATTCAACAAAGTAGACCTAAATCTTCTCCTTTTTAGTCTCAACTTTTGGACACAAAGCTAAATATGATTATAAATATAATTATCCATTCCACAAATTCTCTTTCGAGAAATCCACAAAGATCGAAAGCTAAACCTGAAGTGTACTCTCAAATCATAAATTAAAACATGAAAACTAGATTAAAAAATCCGAATTCAATCATGGCATCAATGAATAACAGAGATCAAGTACCCAAATAGTTTTATCTATTTCTAGCACAAAATCTTAATTTCATATATACAATTACACCCACAATTCTAACAATGTAAAACAAGAAGATTAAGAAGCGAACTATAAATTTTACTATTAAGCACGGAATTTTGAAACCCAAATGTGAATTTTAAGGCTTCATAGTTTCAACCCATTATTAAGAACACTATAAGAAATTTTACTATTAAACACACAATCTTGAAATCCAAATATGATTGTAAGGCAACTTGCATTTGAAGTCTCTAAACCACAATTAAAAACAATACAAGTTTTTCTCTTTAGTTTAAGCTAAAATGATAAGTTCAATAATGTAAAATTTGATAAGCTGTGGGGATGTTAAATAATATTTCTCCTCGACTCTTTTATGAGAATTTGAGTCTAAAATCTTGAAATTCCACGTTTTCCCCAATCTAGATGGCTGGACTTTGCAAAAGCGACAATTGCATCACTTAATCGAACCCTATCTACTATAAGAAAAATGTGAATTACATGGGAATTTTTCTGCGAATGCATGATAATTCGGAGGAAAACATGTTTCTTGCGGATTTTTCAATAAAAAAGTATCCAAAGGTAAAACCTTCCTACATAATTATTTTAATTTAGTTAGGAATTTAAAAACTCATTACCAATTTATTCGCAAGTAAAGCCGCAAGAATATATTCAAATAAATTTCTTAAAACAATTAATTATTATATACTATTTATTTATTTTATTATTTTCATTGAACCCCTAGACACATATCTACCTACCTATCCATATTTCTCACACAACTACCCACCTCACAATATCACAAGTACTCAATGCCCATAAATTCAATTTAATTGCCCTCATCCTAATACCAACTCTTATGAGATTCCATGCCCACTAATTTATAGTTGCTCCTTGAAATTTTAATCTATCCATATCCCAAGTCATAACATTATAAATGTTAATTTTTTGGAAATGTCTTTTTTCGATGTGTTACAAAAGATACTATGAAACTATACTAATATTTTTTTGTGTCTTTCTTCAATTTAATTAATTTTTAAAATAAAATTTAATTAATTCAATTGAGTATTAAAAACCATTACGTTATGCATAAATTCTACAAAAGTCTCTTACTTTAAATCTTAATATCAATATGGTGATAAAAGATATCTGCACATTGACTAAAGTTCACTGTATTCGACGCAAAAGTGAAACATGACAATTAATTTATATATTTAAATAATTACTACCACCCAACATTCATGAAAATCTTATATGCTTACACTTCCTATAGATATGTCTATAATTAAGCATTAAATATAAACAAAGTTAAATTATACCTGTACAAGTAGTACATAACTAAATTGAAATATACCCTAAATTAGCAGTTTACCCGTGTCACGACCGTTCTCCTCAATGCATTTGATGTATATCTTATTAGGTAGTTGAGGTCTTTTTAATTTTATTTGATAGTTTTAATAAGTTATATTTTAACATACTTATTATATTTTGCAAATAACTCTATTGTAATAACTTACTATATTAGACCAATAATGTCATTTTTAAGCTTATAGAAAATACAATTAGATATAGCAAATAAGCTTCTTTATTTCCCATTTAATATAATTTAATCACGAAGGGTAATTACACTTCACACTATAATAAATATAATCGATATAGTCATACTTCATATAATGTTTGATTATCAATATATACAATTCAATTAATACATATTAAATCAAATTAATTAACACTTATGATAGTTGATTTTCTATTGAGTAAATAACTATCATATCATGTTTAATTCTTTCTACTTTTTTAAATTGAAAAATAAAATAAGAAAAAAATCGCCTCGTTTGTTTTTGTGATCACGTTAAAATATGAAATGACATTTGTATGTAAGTGACCCGAAGGTCATTTTTTAAAAAATTTATTCAAAATTTTTATTTTTACCCCATCCTCGTTAAGTGCCTGAGTCAGTGTTTTATCACTTGTGAAGTTGATTTGAAATTTTGAGCCTATTTTTACTAATACGACAGTTTAGTATAACAAAGGGTGATTTTAGATAATTAATGTATTGGGAGCTATGATCTTAATTCATACTTTATTTAAAGATTTACTAGTGGGCGAAGGAAAAACATTAAAAGAAGGGAAGAAAATAGTGGGTGTAACCTTTAGGGCCCAAGGGTGACACCCATTTTGGACACCCGCGGCGGGAGAAGGAGGGATCGAGGCGCGGAGTGTTGCTTTCAAAGGAGTGAAAGGGAGGTTAGTAAATCCGGCAAATAAAAGAGATGGACATATATTCATAGATGTAAATATACATATAGTTAGATGATATTATTTATAGTCTTAAACCCATTCCTTTAACCCACTGGGCCCATCTTCCGATTCCCAACCCCTTTTCACCCAACCTAATTCGTAGGCCCCAGTTATTTCGCAGTGCCAGCCCACCTTTCTCTTGTCTAGCAGCCCACTCCCACTCCTCTCTCCCATTCCTCAAAATAAAATTACCCAGGCCCAACTCCCTTAAACTGTGTATAAATTAACCTAAAATCGCATAGTGTAAAACAAATTACCCCTATCCCTACTCTTTTTAAAATTTTACAAAAAATCCCTTATTTTTAATAAGTTCTGATACCTACTAAAACAGGTTAGTAGCATTATATTGTATTCCCATTTTATCCGTTTGTTGAATAATTTGGGATCCGTTTGTTTGAGTAAATTAGGGGGATTAAAAACAAAATTTGAATTAGATAGCCCATACATTTATGTGCGCACGTTTATTATTCCCTTACTAAAGGCATTAACTTATTGTTTAAAAGCAGTTATATTCCTTAAATTTGTGAGTATCATCCTCCTCTTATTTTAATGCAGTAGAAACGAAATTTCGTATTTTGATTAGTGATCTTACAATTTTTTGGCAGAAACCATATCTTCAAATTTTCGTTGAAGGTACTTTTGTATCCCGGTTTTTCGTTGATTGTACGATATATTGCTAAGCATTCAGGAATTTGGAGAGTGAGTTATTAAACCGTCAATACAAAAGTGATGGGATAGTGGTTGAAATTATTTCATATATTAATCTACTCGCAATGCTCCGAATTAAGATTGAGTGAATTGAAAAAAAATGTTATTATCCTATTATATGTAGGGGCAATTCTTCTCCTGATAATTAGGAATGATATGGGTGTAAGAAGCCTGTTTATATAAATAAAGAAGCAAGAGGTTGGAATCAGTATTATCCGCTTTGCATCGTCCAATGATAAAGTACAGAGAGTTACAAAGTTTTTGATCAAGCATGGTTGCAATTAGTGTATTAAGGTGACAAAGAGAACGCTAATGCTCTACACGTGTGGAATCATCATTGTGAGTCATGTTTACTTCCCTAGATGGAGAAAGAAAATTATAATCGGATACAATTATCAAATGTGGAGACGAAACAATGTGTACAAGGATAGAAGCAACGCTTGTGGTCTTTAATGATGAAATACAAAATTAAAACTAGCTTCAATTTAGAGTCAGAACGGTCAGATACAAAAAAGGTCCATAAGTATTTCATATTTGTTTTTTGCTTTACCAATTTTAGATAATATATTTTGATAATTTTTGGATTATTTTACATGGTTAGTAATAATCACTTGTGTTGGATAATTAAAAATTATTTGTTAGTCAAGATGGACTTATATTGGACCATTTAATGTTATTTGTGTATTCGATCACTGGAAGAATCACGAAACTTGAATCATGGGATCAAAAAGGTTACACATTCAATGTTTATGGATCGTGTCCTGTGAACGTGTGTAATTATAAAATTTTTGTATCAAATCTTAAAATTCAAGTATGGCATTTTTTTCTCTAACTACAAATTTTATATTGGTATCATTGGCAGCTATGGTTGAGAGTGTTTATTCGGAGAATTGTTGTTGGAATTAAGGCGTCTGTTGGAAAAACACTGATATATTCAAAGTAAGATACCTCAACAGTGAGCATACCTGTCCATTAAGGATAGGTCTTAAGTAAAGTAAAGCTCTGTTGGATTTTATGGGTGCTTTTACAGCTCCAAAATGGTAAATCATAAACGAAAACATAACTCCAAATGATAGATTGATGAGTTAGGTTAAATTAATGGTGGTGGAGATTTCTTACCCGCAATCGTGGCGTGCTAAACTGCACTAGAGTTGATAATGGGCAATCCCCGTCAGAGCATATAAAAATATGCCAATATACTACAGATTTGGGTAACGGTGTATCCAAATTCTTATATACGATGGCACAAATCAGAAAAACTTATTTATTATCTTATTCTTGGCTTTAAAGAAGGGCCTTTTGATGAGAAGGTATTGAGGTTTCGTAGCCTGTTGTTGTTGTTGATGGTTTTACATCTTAGTGGAGCTTACAAAGGGACGTTGTATCCGCAATACTCTTGATGTGCAAGGTATGTCATGTTGCTGCATAAGTATATTTTTGTAAAATGATAATAATAACGATGTTTCAACATTAGGTATCAGTACTTAATATTGTGTGTTGACTATGTTAGGTTCTATTACCATTAGCTTAGGGGTTGTCGATACGGAAAAGATTGTTTCATTTATGGACTGGTGCTTTCACCATTCACAAATGCATTTGGTGAGAGAGAAAAAATGTGGTTGTTTCTGATAAAACAAAGCATAATAAGAGTTAGTATAGTTTATCCAAATGTTCCACATTTGTGCTTCAATATGGCACGTGTGGAAAAATGTTGGACATCTAACAAGAAGTAAAAACAACTCTAAGTGATCTATTTTATTCATGCTAAGGCTTATCAGGAAAATGATTTTGAAAAATTGATGTCTAAATGGGAAAATAGATGGCAGAGTTAAAAAGTATCTTGAAGAGCGGCTATGAAAGGTGGTCTAGATCTCATGCAACCGTGATGTGGTAGAATGATGACATCAACATTGCGGAATGTATCATGGTTTTGTCTTGTTGATGCACGGCAATTACCTTTTTGATTTTTTGACAGAATCCATAATTCTATTTTGTTCTTGAACTGCAAATAGCGAAGATAGC